>KK903582.1:3124-22505 GCA_000696445.1 Aquilaria agallochum | reverse complement strand
GAATGAAATGGAAAAATTCACAACTTGTTTCGAATGAATAGAAGCATTCACAAATTGTTTGTAATGTAATGGATACATTTGTATCTGGTTTCAAACAAAATGGAAACATTCACAACTTATTTGAAATGAAATGGAAACAGTCAAGACTTGTTTTGGAATGAATGAAAACATTCACAACTTGTTTGGAATGAAATGGAAATACTCACAACTTGTTTGGAAGGAAATGGAGGCATGCACAGCTAGTTTGGAATGAGTGGAAACATTCACAACTTGTTTGGAATGGAATGGAAAGATTCAGAACTTGTTTGGAATGAAACGGAAACTTTCACAACTTCTTTGGAATGAAATGGAATGATTCACAACTTGTTTGTAATGAAATGGAAACATTCACAACTTGTTTACAATGAAATGGAAACAATCACAACTAGTTCGGAATGAATTGGAAACATACACAACTTGTTTTTAATGAAATGGAAACATTCACAACTAGTTTGGAATGAGCGGAAACACTGACAACTTGTTTGGAATGGATTGGAAAGATTCACAACTTGTTTGGAATGAAATGGAAAGATTCACAACTTATTTGGAATGAATGGAAGAATTCACAACTTTTTGGAATGAAATGGAAACATTCACAACATGTTTGCAACGAAATCTAAACATTCACAACTAGTTGGAATGAATAGAAACATTTAGAACATCTTTGGAATGAACTGGAAAGATTCACAACATGTTTGAAATGTAATGGAAAGATTCACAATTTGTTTGGAATGAATCAAAACATTCACAACTTGTTTGCAATGAAATGGAAACGTTCACATCTGGTTTTGAATGAAATAGAAACAGTCACAACAAGTTTCAAATGAATGGAACATTCACAACTCATTTGGATTGAAGTGGGAACATTCACAAACTATTTAGAATGAAATGTAAAGGTTCACAACTTGTTTCGAATGAAATGTAAACATTCACAACTAGTTTGGAATGAATGGAAACATTCATAACTTGTGTAGAATGAATGGAAACATTCACAACTTCTTTGGAATGAAATGGAAACATTCAGAAATTGTTTGGATTGAAATGTAAAGATTCAATACTTGTTTCGAATGAAATGGAAACATTCACAACTTGTTTGGAGTGAATGGAAGCATTTACAACGTGTTTGGAAAGAAATGGAAACATTCACATATGGTTTTAACTGAAATGAAAACAGTCATAACTTGTTTGAAATGAAATGGAAACATCCACAACTAGTTTAGAGTAAAACGGATACTTTCACAACTTGTTTGTAATGAAATGGAAGCATTCACAATGAGTAGGGAATGAGTCTAAACATTCACACATTGTTTGGAATGAAATGGAAACATTCAGAACTAGTTTGGAATGAATGAAAACATTTAGAACTAGTTTGGAATGAAATGGAAACATTCATAACTTGTTTGGAATGAAATGGAAACATTCACAACTTATTTTGAATGAAATGGAAACATTCACACCTTGTTTGTAATGAAATGGAAACATTCACAAATTGTTTGGAATGAAAAGGATACATTAACAATTTGTTTGGGATGAAATGGAAACACTTACAACTTGTTCAAACTGAATGGAAACATTCACAACTTGTTTGCAATGAAATGGAAACATTCACATCCTATTTTGAATTAAATGCAAACGGTCACAACTTGTTTGGAATGAAATGGAAACTTTCACAACTAGTTTAGAATGAAACGAAAACTTTCACAACTTGGTTGTAATGAAATGAAAACATTCTCAACTAATTAGGAATGAGTGCAAAACATTCACAACTTGTTTGCAATGAAATGGAAAGATTCACAACTTTATTTGAACAAAATTAAATCCTTCACAACTTGGTTTGAATGAAAAGGAAACATTCATAACTAGTTTCAAATGAAATGTAAATATTCATAACTTCTTTGGAGTGAATGGAAACAGTCACAACTTGTTTGGAATGAAATGGGAGCTTGTACTTATGGTTTCGAATGAAACGTAAGCTTTCACAACTTGTTTTGCAATGAAATTGAAATATTCACAACTACTTTAGAATGAAACGAAAACATTCACAACTTGTTGGTAATGAAATGGAAACATTCACAACTAGTTTGGAATGAGTGGAAACATTCACAACTTGTGTGGAATAAACTGAAAACAGTCGCAACATGTTTGGAATGAAATGGAAACTTTCACAACTTCCTTGGAATGAAATGGAAACACTCATAAGTTTGTTCAAATGAAGTGGAAAGATTCAAAACTTGTTTGGAATGAAATGGAAAGATTCACAACTTGTTTGGAATGAAGTGGAAACATTCACAACTCGTTTGGGCTGATATGGAAACATTCACAACTAGTTTACAATAAATTCAAAACATTCACAACTTGTTTGTAGGGAAATAGGGACATGCACAGGTAGTTTGGAATGAGTGCAAACATTCACAACTTGTGTGGAATAAATTGAAAACAGTCACAACATGTTCTGAATGAAATGGAAACTTTCACAACTTATTTGGAATAAAATGGAAACATTCACAAGTTTTTTCAAATGAAATGGTAAGATTCAAAACTTGTTTGGAATGAAATGGAAGGATTCACAAGTTGTTTGGAATGAAGTGGAAACATTCACAACTCATTTAGAATGAAATGAAAAGATTCACCACTAGGTTAGAATGTATTGGAGACAATCACAACTTGTTTGTAATGAAATGGAGACATGCACAGTTAGTTTCGAATGAGTGGAAAACATTCACAACTTGTTTGGAATGGAATGGAAAGATTCAGAACTTGTTTGGAATGAAATGAAAACTTTAACAATTGGTTGGGAATTAGTGTAAACATTTAGAACTTGTTTGGAATGAAATGGAAATATTCAGAACTTGTTTGCAACGTATTGGATACATTCATATCTGGTTTCAAATGAAATGGAGACATCCACAACTTGTTTGGAATGTAATTGAAACTTTCAGAACTTGTTTGGAACGAAATAGAAACATTCACAACTTGTTTGCAATGTATTGGATGCATTCATATCTGGTTTCAAATGAAATGGAGACATTCGCAACTTGTTTGGAATGAAATGGAAACATTCACAACTAGCTTGGAATGGATGGTAACATTCACAGCTTGTTTGGAATGAAAATAATCACAGCTTGTTTGGAATAAAATGGAAACATTCAAAACTAGATTGGAATGAATTGGAACAATCACAACTTGTTTGGAATCAAATCAAAACATTCAGAATTGGTTAGGAATGAATGGAGACATTCACACCATCCTTGGAATGAAATGGAACATTCACAACTTATTTACAATGAAATGGAAACAATCACAACTAGTTCGGAATGAATCACAAACACTCACAACTTAGTTCTAAGGAAATGGAAACAATCACAACTAGTTTGGAATCAATGGAAACATTCCAAACTTGTTTGGAATGGAATGAAAAGATTCAGAACTTGTTTGGAATAAAATGGAAACATTCACGACTTGTTTGGAATGAAATCGAAAGATTCACAACTTTTTTCGAATGAATGGAAACACTCACATCTTGTTTTCAATGTAGTGGAAATAGTCACATCTGGTTTCGAATGAAATGCAAACATTCACAACTTGTTTGGAATGAAATGGAAACAGTCATCACTTGTTTGGAATGAATGGAAACATTTACAACTTGTTTGGAATGAAAGGGAAACACTCACAACTTGTTTGGAATGAAATGGAAACATTCACAACTTGTTTAGAATGAAATGCAAACATTCACAACTTGTTTGGAATGAAATGCAAACACCCAAAACTTGTTTGGAATGAAATGGAAACATTCAGAACTAGTTTAGAATGAAGTGGAAACATTAACAACTTATTTGGAATGAAATGGAAACATTGGCAACATGTTAAGAATGAGTTGGAAACACTCACAACTAGTTATGAATGAATTGGAAACATTTACAACTTGTTTGTTATGAAATGGAGACATTTACAACTTGTTTGGAATGAATGGAAACATTCACAACTTGTTTGGAATGAAATGGGAACATTCATAACATGTTTGGAATGAAATAGAAACATTCATAACATGTTTGGAATGAAATGAAAACATTCGCAACTTGTTTGGAATGAAATGGAAACATTCATAACTTGTTTGGAATGAAATGGAAACATTCACAACTTGTTTGGAATGAAATGGAAACATTCACAACTTGTTTGGAATGAAATGGAAACATTTACAACTTGTTTGGAATGAATTGCAAACATTCACAACTAGTTTAGAATGAAGTGGAAACATTAACAACTTGTTTGGAATGAAATGGAAACATTGGCAACAAGTTAAGAATGAGTTTGAAACACTCACAACTAGTTATGGATGAAATGGAAACATTTACAACTTGTTTGGAATGAAATGGAGACACTTACAACGTGTTTGGAATGAAATTGAAGCATTAACAACTTGTTTGGAATGAATGGAAGCTTTCACAACTTGTTTGGAATGAAATGGGAACATTCACCTTTTGTTTTCAATGGAACGAAAATGGTCACAACTTGTTCGGAATGAAATGCAAACATTCACAACTAGTTTACAACAAAACAGAAAGTTTCGCAGCTTGTTTGTAATGAAATGAAAATGTTGACAACGAGTTGGGAATGAGTGCAAACATTCACAACTTGTTTGAAACGAAATGTAAACATTCACAACTAGTTTGGAATGAATGCAAACGTTTACAACTTGTTTGAAAGGAAATGTAAACATTCACAACTTATTTGAAATGAAATGGAAACATTCACAACTTGATTCCAATGAAATGGAAACATTGACAACTTGTTTGGAATACAATGGAAACATTCACAACTTGTTTAGATTGAAATGGAAACAATCACAGCTTCTTTGAAATTAAAAGGAAACATTCACAACTGGTTTGGAGTGAATGGATACATTCACACCTTCCTTGGAATGAAATAGAAACACTCATAACTTGGTTTGCATGAAATCAAAACATTCACAAGTTGTTTAGAATGAAATGGAAACATTCACAACCAGTTTGGAATGAATGGAAACATTAACAACTTGTTTGGAATGAAATGGAAACAGTCACAACTTGTTTGGAATGAAATTGAAACATTCACAACTTGTTTGGAATGAAATGGAAACATTCAAAACTAGTTTAGAATCAAATGGAAACGTTCACAACTTGTTTGGAATGAAGTGGAAACATTCACAACTTGTTTGAAATGAAATGAAAACATTCATAACTAGTTGGAATGAATGGAAACATTCACAAGTTCTTTGGAA
Organism: Aquilaria agallochum; assembly: GCA_000696445.1. Taxonomy (NCBI): domain Eukaryota; kingdom Viridiplantae; phylum Streptophyta; class Magnoliopsida; order Malvales; family Thymelaeaceae; genus Aquilaria; species Aquilaria agallochum. The sequence continues at coordinate 17,209 of KK903582.1, read as the reverse complement.
TGATATGGAAATATTCACAACTTGTTTGGAATGAAATGGTAAGATTCCCAACTTGTTTCGAATGTAATGGAAATATTCACAACCTGTTTGGAATGAATTGGAAAGATTCACAACTTGTTTACAATGAAATGGAAACATTCGCTTCTAGTTTGAAATGAAATGGAAACAGTCATAACTAGTTTGGAATGAATAGGAACAATAATAACTTGTTTGGAATGAACTGGAAACATTCACAAAATGTTTGGAATGAAATGTAAAGATTCAGAACTTGTTTAGAATGAAATGGAAACATTCACAACTTGTTTGGAACAAAATGGAAACATTCGTAACTTGTTTGGAATGAATGGAAACATTCACAACTTCTTTGGAAAGAAATGGAAACATTCACAAATTGTTTGCAATGAAATGGAAAGATTGACAACTTGTTTGGAAAGAAATGGAAACATTCACAACTTGTTTAGAATGAAGTTGAAACATTCACAACTAGTTGGAATGAATGGAAAGATTCACAACTTGTTAGGAATAAAATGGAAACATTCATAAATTGTTTGGAATGAAATTGATAGATTCACAACTTGTTTGGAATGAAATGGAAACACTTACAACTACTTTGGATTGAATGTAAACATTCAAAACTTGTTTCAAATGAAATGGAAACATACACAACTTGTTTGGAATGAAATGGAAACATTTACACATGGTTTTGAATGAAATGGAAACACTCACAACTTGTTTGGAATAAAATGGAAACAATGATAACTAGTGTAGAATGAAATAGAAACTTTCACAACTTGTTTCTAATGAAATCAAAAAGTTCACAACTAGTTGGGAATTAGTGTAAATTTCCACAACTTGCTTGGAATGGAATGGAAACACTCACAACTATTTTGGAATGAATGGAAACATTCACAACTTATTTTGAATGAAATGGAAACATTCACAACTAATTTGTAATAAAATGGAAACATTCACAACTTGTTTGGAATGAAATGGAAACAATCACAACTTGTTTTGAATGAAATAGAAATATTCGCAACTTATTTGGAATGAAATGGAAACTTTCACAACTTGTTTAGAATGAAATGGAAACGTTAACAACTTGTTTGGAATGAAATGGAAACATTAATAACATGTTTGGAATGAAATCAAAACAATCATAACTTGTTTGGAATGAAGTGGAAACATTCACAACTTGTTTCAAACAAAATGGAAAGATTCAAAAATTGTTTGGAATGAATAGGAAACATTCAAAACTTGGTTGGAATGAAATGGAAACATTCACAACTTGTTTGGAATTAGTGGAAACATTCACAACGTGTTTGGAACGAAATTGAAACATGCACATCTGGTTTTGAATGAAACAAAAAAGTTCACAAGTTGTTTGGAATAAAATGGAAACATTGACAACTAGTTTAGAATGAAACGGAAACATTTACAACTTTTTGTAATGAAATGGAAACATTGACAAACAGTTTGGAATGAGTGGAAACATTGACAACTTGTTTGGAGTGAATTGGAAACAGTCACAAGATCTTTCGAATGAAATGGACACTTTCACAACCTGTTAGGAATGAAATGGAAATAATCAAAACTTTTTTCAAACAAAATGGAAAGATTCAAAACTTGTTTGCAAAGAAATTTAAAGACTCACAACTTGTTTGTAATGAAATGGAAATATTCACAACTTGTTTGTAATGAAATAGACACATTCACAACTTGTTTGCAATGAAATTGAAACATTCACAACTTGTTTGGGATGATATGGCAACATTCAGAACTAGTTTGGAATAAAATAGAAACTTTTACAACTTGTTTGTAATCAGATGGAATTAGTAGAAACTTTTTTGGAATGAAATGAAAACATACACAAGTTGTTTGGAATGAAATGGAAACACTCATAACTAGTTTGGAATTAATGAAACAGTCACAGCTTGTTTGGGATGAAAACAATCACAGGTTGTTTGGAATGAAATGGAAACATTCGCAACTAGTTTGGAATGAATGGAAACAATCACAACTTGTTTGAAATGAAATGGAAACATTCACAACTGGTTTGGAGTGAATAGAAACATTTACAACTTGTGTCGACTATAATGGAAACACTAACATCTTATTTGGATACAAATGGAAAGATTCACAACTTGTTTGGAATGAATGGAAATATTCACAACTTATTTGCAATGAAATGGAAATGTTCACTTCCGGTTTCAAATGAAATGGAAACAGTCACTACTAGTTTGGAATGAATGGGAACATTCAGAACTTATTTGGAATGAAGTGGAAACATTCACAAATTGTTTGGAATGAAATGTAAGGATTCACAACTTATTTCGAATGAAGTGGAAACATTCACAACTTGTTTGGAATCAAATGGAAACATTCACAGCTTGTGTCGATTGTAATGGAAACATTCACATCTTGTTTGGAAAGAAATGGAAAGATTCACAAGTTGTTTGGAATGAATGAAAGAATTCACAACTTATTGGCAATGAAATAGAAACGTTCACTTTTGGTTTGAAATGAAATTGAAACAATCACAACTAGTTTGGAATGAATGGGAACATTTAGAACTTGTTTGGAATGAAATGGAAACATTCACAAATTGTTTGGAATGAAATGTAAAGATTCACAATCTATTCCAAATGAAATGGAAACATTCACAACTTATTTGGAATGAAATGGAAACATTCACAACTTCTTTGGAATGAAAAGGAAACATTCATAAATTGTTTTGACTGAAATGTAAAGATTCATAACTTATTTCGAATGAAATGGAAACATTCACAACTTGTTTGGAATGAAATGGAAACGTTCAGAACTAGTTTGGAATGAATGGAAACATTCACAACTTGTTGGGAATAAAATGGAAACATTCACAACTTGTTTGGAACGAAATGGAAACATTCACAACTTGTTTGGTATGAAATTGAAAAATTCACAACTTGTTTGAAACAAAATAGGAACATACACAACTACTTTAGATTGAATGTAAACATTCAAAACTTGTTTGGAATGAAATGGATGTTGGGTTTCGGGAGCCAAACAGCACAGCGGAATTTAACCGAAACCCTCCAGGATCCAAGTGAAATGGTGTAAACCGGGTGTTCGAAAATTTTCATACCTAATTTTCAGTTGGGATCTCTCACTCAACTGTAGAGTCGAATCACAAAACTTGAACAGTTGACGTGTTCAAGCTCTCTATGGTATCCACACAAGCCTCTCAGGATCACCACGCTTCCACCACATCTCGATAGATGCGTTTCTCTTGCGCTCACAGTGCTAGCTTGCATCCTCCAAGGAATTGCAAGAGAAGAGTACGGCTGTCTTTTTGGGAGGCTAGGGCGAAAAGCTTCAAATTTCTCACTAAAAGTTGTATTTATAGTGAGACTCAACTTCCAGGCCTAACGGGTTTCAAAGCCCTAATCCAATTAGGCTTCAATATCGGGCTTAATAATGGCTCAACTCTTGGGCCCATTATTAATATGAAATTATTGTGAAACCATAACTCAAACAATTAGCCCATGCACTCTAATGATCCAAATAGCTTTATGTGTATGACCCAATAGGCTCTTACCACGTTGGCAATGATCATAAATCACATTTATGATCATAAGCAATGAGCGGTGTCTAGCAACACATCATTGCTGCCCAAGTGACAAGATTGTCGGTGATTCGACTAAACCTTTATGATCATCATCGATATATGCCATTCTCCCTTTGTCCAAGATATCAAGACTAAGCACGAGACATGGAATGTGTCACTCTCGTATAGCCCAATCTTTGGTTTCTTGATTACCGAGTAGACCAACTTAAACTGATGACATTGATATCGTATATCAACTCATCCGAGCATGGCCATGCATTTTCTAAGTCTCACTCTATCAAGGGGCCCNCATATAGTGTTCTCATGGTGGGTCGGTCCAGTACACAAGTTCTCCAACTTGTACCCATATGTAGACTACATATCTCATATTAGTCTCCACATATGCTAGTCATTATGTACTATTGTAACCCACTGCACAATAATACTAGACCAGGGACGTTTGAGAATATTATTATTCTAGGGTTACAATTATGTTTCTTACATTACGCAGAAACAAAACGACAAACATAATTGCTGGATTAATGCCTTAATAAAATATCATGACTCAATGTGAAAAAATACAATCATCTCATGATTGGTTTTTGGGCACAACACTAACAATGGAAGCATTCATGACTTGTTTTGAATGAAATGGAAACATTCTTAACTTCTTTGGCATGTTAAGGAAACATTCACAACTACTTTGGAATGAATGGAAACATTAACAACTTTTTTTGAATGAAATGGAAAGATTCACAACTTGTTCGGAGTGAAATAGAAATATTAACAACTTGTTTGCAATGAAATGGAAACATTCACAACTTGTTTGTAAAGAAATGGAAACTTTAACAACTAGTTTGGAATTAGTGGAGACATTCACAACTTGTTTGGAATGAAATGAAAGCAGTCACACCTTGTTTGGAATGAAATGGAAAGATTCACAACTTGTTTGGTATGAAATGGAAAGATTCACAACATTTTTGGAATCAAAAGGAAGCATTCACAACTTGTTTGGAATGAATGGAAACATTCACAACTTGTTTGGAATGAAAAGGAAACATCAACAACTTGTTTCAATTGAAATAGAAATGCTCACAACATGTTTGGAATGAAATGGAAACTTTCACAACTTGTTTGGAATGAAATGTAAAGATTCACAACTTGTTTGGAATCAAATGTAAAGATTCACAACTTGTTTGAAATGAAATGGAAACATTCACACCTTGTTTGGAATGAATGGAAACATTTACAACTTGTTTGGAATAAAATGGAAAAATTCACAACTACAGTAGAATAAAATGAAAACCTTCACAACTTGTTCGTAATGGAATGAAAATGTTTACAACAAGTTGGGAACAGGTGCAAACATTCACAACTTGTTTCGACTGAAAAGGAAACATTCACAACTAGTTTGGAATGAATGGAAACATTCACAACTTGTTGCAATGAAATGGAAAGATTCAAAAGTTGCTTCAGTTGAAAAGGACCCATTCAGAACTTGTTTCAATTGAAATGGAAACACTCACAACTTGTTTGAATTGAAATGGAAACATTCAAAACGTGTTTGGAATGAAGTGGAGAGTTTCAAAACTTGTTTTGCAACGAAATGAAAACTTCACAACTAGTTTGGAATGAATGGAAACACTCACAACTTGTTTGGAATGAAATGGAAACATTCACGGCTTCTCTAGAATGAAATGGAAAGATTCACAACTTGTTTGAAATGAGATCGAAACATTCACAACTTGTTTGGAATGAGTGGAAGTATTCACAGCTTGTTTGGAATGAATTGGAAACATTCACATATGGTTTTGTTTGAAATTGAAACAGTCACAACTTGTTTGGAATGAAATGCAGACAATCACAACTACTTTAGCATGAAATGAAAACTTTCAGAACTTGTTTGTAATGAACTTGAAAACGTTCACAACTAGTTAGGAATGAGTGCAAACATTCACAACTTGTTTGATATGAAATGGAAACACTCATAACTAGCTTGGAATGAATGAAAACACTCACAACTTGTTTGGAATGAAATGGAAACATTCAGAACTTGTTTGGATGGAAATGGCAACATTCGCAACTCATTCGAAACAAAATGGAAACATTCACAACTTGTTTTGAATGAAATGGAAAGATTCACAACTTTGGAATGAAATGGAAACATTAACAACTTGTTTGGAATGAAATGAAAACATTAAAAACTTGTTTGGAATGAAGTGGAAACATTCACAACTTGTTTGTAATGAAATTAAAACATTCACAACTAGTTGAGAATGAGTGTAAACATTCACAACTTGTTTGGAATTTAATGGAAACATTCATAACTAGTTTCGAATGAATGGAAACATTCACAACTTGTTTGGAATAAAATAGAGTCATTCACAACTTGTTTGGAATGAAGTCGTAACATTCACAACTTGTTTAGAATGAAATAGAAACATTCACAACTTTTTTGCAATCAAACGGAATGATTGACAACTTTTTTGGCATGAAATGGAAACATTAACAATTTGTTTGGAATGAAATGCAAACATTCATAACTTGTTTGGGATGTAATGGAAACATTCCGAACAAGTTTGGAATGAATCAAAACATTCAGAACTTGCTTGGATGAAATCAAAACAATCACAACTTCTTTGGAATGAGATGCAAACATTCACAACTTGTTTAGATTGAAATTGAAACGTTAACAACTAGTTTGGAATGAAATGGAAACATTCACAACTTGTTTGGAAGGTATGAAAACATTCAAAACTTCTTTGGAATGAAATATAAACATTCACAACTTGTTTTGAAAGAAATGGAAAGATTCACAACTTGTGTGGAATGAATTGGAAACATTTGCAACTTGTTTGGATTGAAATGGAAACGTTAACAGCTTGTTTGGAATGAAATGGAATGACTCACAACTTGTTTGCAACGAAATCGAAACATTTACAACTTGTTTGTAATGACATGGAAGTAGTAAAAACTTGTTTGGAATGAATTGAAAACATTCACAACCTATTTCAAATGAAATGGAAACATTCACAACCTGTTGGAAATGAAAAGGAAAAATTTACAGCTTGTTTGGAATGAAATGGAAAGATTCACAAGTTGTTTGGAATGAAATGGAAACGTTCACAACTTCTTTGGCATGTTATGGAAACATTCACAACTAGTTTAGAATGAATGGAAACATTAACAACTTGTTTCGAATGAAATGTAAAGATTCACAACTTGTTTGGAGTGAAATGGAAACATTAACAACTTGTTTGTAATAAGATGGAAACATTAACAACTAGTTTAGGGTGACACAGAAACATTCGCAACTTGTTTGTAATGAAATGAAAACTTTCACAACTAGTTTGGAATTAGTGGAGACATTCGTAACTTGTTTGGAATGAAATGGAATGATTCACAACTTGTTTGGTATGAAATGCAAAGATCCACAACTTGTTTGGAAAGAAAAATAAGCATTCACAACTTGCTTGTAGTGGATGGAAACATTCACATCCTGTTTGGAATGGAAAGGAAACATTCACAACTTGTTTGGATTGAAATGGAAATACTCAGAACTTGTTTGGAATAAAATGTAAATATTGACAACTTGTTTGGAATGAAATGGAAACAATCATAACTTGTTTGGACTGAAATGTACAGATTCACAACTTGCTTGGAATGAAATGTAAAGATCACAACTTGCTTGGAATGAAATGGAAACATACACAACTTCTTTGAAATGAAATGGAAACATTCATAACTTGTGTGGAATAAAATTGAAACATTGACATCTGGTTTTGAATGAAATGGCAAAAGTCACAACTTGTTCAGAATGAAATGAAAATATTGACAACTAGTTTAGAATAAAATGGAAACTTTCTCAAATTGTTTGTAATGAAATGAAATGTTCAGAACTAGTTGGGAATGAGTGTAAACATTCGTAATTTGTTTGATATGAAATATAAACATTAACAACTAGCTTGGATAGAATGGAAATATTCACAACTTTTTTTGAATGAAATGGAAACATTCATAACTTGTTTGGAAGGAAATGGCAACATTCACAACTTGTTTGGAACAAAGTGGAAACATTCAAAACTTGTTTTCAATGAAATGGAATGATTCACTACTTGTTTGGAATGAAATGGAAACATTCGCAACTTATTTCGAATAAAATGGAAAGATTAAAAACTTGTTTGGAATGAAATGGAAACATTAACAACTTGTTTGGAATGAAGTGGAAACATTCACAACTTGTTTGTAATGAAATGAAAACATTCACAACTAGTTGGGGATGAGAGTAAACATTGACAACTTGTTTGGATTGAAACAGAAACATTCATAACTAGTTTGGAATGAATGGAAACATTAACAACTTGTTTGGAATGAAATGGAGACATTCACAACTTGTTTGGAATGAATTGCCAGCACCCACAACTTGTTTGGAATGAAATGGAAATATTCACAACTTGTTTGAAATGAAATGGAAACAATCGCAACCTGTTTGGAATGAATGGAAACATTCACAACCTGTTTGTAATAAAATGGAAACATTCACATCTGGTTCTAAATGAAACAGCAACAGTCACAACTTGTTTGGAATGAAATGGAAACATTCGCAACAAATTTAAAATAAAACAGAAACTTTCACAACTTGTTTCTAACGAGATGAAAACGTTCACAACTACTTGGGAATGAGTGTAAACATTCACAACATGTTTTGAATGAAATGGAAACATTCACAATTAGTTTCGAATGAATGGAAACATTCACCACTTGTTTGGAATGAAATGAAAACATTCACAACTTCCTTGGATGGAAATGGCAACATTCACAACTTGTTTGGTATGAAATAGAAACATTCATAACTTGTTTTGAATGAAATGGAAAGATTCACAACTTGTTTGGAATGAAATGGAAACATTCGTAACTTATTTCGAATGAAATGGAAACACTAACAACTTGTTTGGAATGAAATGGAAACATTCACAACTTTGTAATGAAATGAAAACATTCACAACTAGTTAGGAATGAGTGTAAACATTCACAACTTGTTTGGAATGAAACGAAAACATTCATAACTAGTTTGGAATGAATGGAAACCTTCACAACTTGTTTGGAATGAAATGGAAACTTTCACAACTTGTTTGGAATGAAGTGGCAACACTCACAAGTTGTTTGGAATGAAATGGTAACATTCACAACTTGTTTGAAATGAAATGGAAACATTGACAACTTGTTTCGAATGAATGGAAACATTCACAACCTGTTTGGTATAGAATGGAAACATTCACATATGGTTTTGAATGAAACGGCAACAGTTACAACTTGTTTTGAATGAAATGTAAACATTCACAGCTAGTTTAGAATAAAACGGAAACTTTCACAACTTGTTTGGAATGAAATGAAAATATTCACAATGAGTTCGGAATGGGTACAAACATTCACAACATGTTTGGAATGGAATGGAAACATTCACAACTAGTTTCGAATGAATGGAAACACTCAGAACTTGTTCGGAATGAAATGGAAATATTCACAACTTGTTTCAGTTGAAATGCAAACATTCACAGCTTGTTTCAATTGAAATGGAAACATTCATAACTTGTTTGGAATGAAATTGAAAGATTCAAAACTTGTTTTGCAGTGAAATGGAAACATTCACAACTAGTTTGGAATGAATGGAAACACTCACAACTTGTTTAGAATGAAATGGAAACATTCACAGCTTGTGTGGAATGAAATGGAAACATTCATAACTTCTTTGGAATGAAATGGAACATTCACAACTTGTTTCGAATGAATGGAAGTATCCATAACTTTTTTGGAATGAATTGGAAACATTCACATCTAGTTTTGTATGAAATGGAAACAATCACAACTTGTTTGGAATGAAATGGAGACATTCACAACTAGTTTAGAATGAAATGGAAACTTTCACAACTTGTTTGTAATGAAATGAAAATGCTCACAACTAGTTGGGAATGAGTGTAAACGTTCACAACTAGTTTGATATGAAATGGAAAGATTCACAACTACCTTGGAATGAATGGAAACATTCACTACTTGTTTGGAATGAAATGGAAACTCTCACAACTTCTTTGGATGGAACTGGAAACTTGCACAGCTTGTTTGGAACAAAATGGAAACATTCAGAAATTGTTTTGAATGAAATGGAAAGACTCACAACATGTTTAGAATGAAATGGAAACATTCGCAACTTATTTGGAATGAACTGGAAATATTAAGAACTCGTATGGAATCAAAATGAAAACTTTAACAACTTGTTTGGAATGAAGTGGAAACATTCACAACTTGTTTGTAACGAAATGAAAACATACACAACTAGTTGCAAATAAGTGTAAACATTCACAACTTGTTTGGAATGAAATGGCTACATTCACAACTTGTTTGTAATGAAATTGAAACATTCACAACTTGTTTTGATTGAAATGGAAAGATTCACAACTTGTTTAGAATGAAATGGAAACATTCGCAACTTGTTTTGAATGAAATCGAACCATTAACAACTTGTTTGGAATGAAATGGAAACGTTAACGGCTTGTTTGGAATGAAATGGAAATATTCATAACTTGTGTGGAATGAAATGGAAACATTCACAGCTAGTTTGGAATGAATCGAAACATTCAGAACTTGCTTGGATGAAATGAAAACATTCACAACTTGTTTGGGATGAGATGCAAACATTCACAACTTGTTAAGATTGATATGCAAACATTGACATCTTTTTTAGATTGAAATGGAAACATTTGCAACTTGTTTGGAAGGAATGAAAACATTGAAAACTTGTTTGAAATGAAATGGAAACATTCACAACTTGTTTTGAATGAAATGGAAAGATTCACAACTTGCTTGGAATGAAATGGAAACATTCGCAACTTGTTTCGAATGAAATGGAAACATTAACAACTTGTTTGGAATGAAATGCAATGACTCACAATTTGTTTGCAAGGAAATGGAAACTTTCACAACTTGTTTGTAATGAAATGGAAACATTCAAAACTTGTTTGCACTGAAATTGAAACATTTACAACTTGTTTCGAATGATATGGAAACATTCAGAATTAGTTTACAATGAAACGGAAACATTCACAACTTGTTCATAATGAAATGGAAAGATTCACAACTAGTTTGGAATCAATGGAAACATTCACAACTTGTTTGTAATGACATGGAATTAGTAAAAACTTGTTTGGAGTTAAATGAAAACATTCACAACCTATTTTAAATGAAACGAAAACATTCCCAACTTGTTTGGAATGAAATGGAAAGATTCGTAAGTTGTTTGGAATGAAATGGAAACATTCACAACTTTTTTGGAATGTTATGGAAATATTCACAACTAGTTTCGAATGAATGGAAACATTAACAACTTGTTTCGAATGAAATGGAAAGATTCACAACTTGTTTGAAGTGAAGTGGAAACATTAACAACTTCTTTGCAATCAAATGGAAACATTCACAACTAGTTTAGAATGAAACGATAACATTCACAACTTGTTTGTAATGAAATGGAAACATTCACAACTAGTTTGGAATTGCTGGAGACATTTGTAACTTGTTTGTAATGAAATGAAAACTTTCACAACTTGTTTGGTATGAAATGGAAAGATTCACAACCTGTTTCGATTGAAAAAGAATCATTCACAACTTGTTTGGAATGAATGGAAACAATCACAACCTGTTTGGAATGAAAAGGAAACATTCATAACTTGTTCGGATTGAAATGGAAATACTCAGAACTTGTTTGGAATGAAATGGAAACATTCACAACTTGTTTGGAATCAAATGTAAAGATTCAGAACCAGTTTGGAATGAAATGGAAACATTCACAACTTGTTTGGAATGAAATGTAAAGATTCAGAACCTGTTTGGAATGAAATGGAAACATTCACAACTTGTTTCGAATGAAACATAAGGATTCCGAACTTGTTTGGAATGAAATGGAAACATTCACAACTTGTTTAAAATGAAATGGAAACATTCTGACCTGTTTGGAATGAATGGAAACATTCACAACTTGTTCGGAATAAAATGGAAACATTCACATCCGATTTTGAATAAAACGGCAGCAGTCACGACTTATTTGGAATGAAATTGAAACATTCACAACTAGATTAGAATAAAACAGAAACTTTCGCAACTTGCTTGTAATGAAGTGGAAACATTTGCAACGAGTTGGGAAAGGATGCAAACATTCACAACTTGTTTGGAATAAAATGGAAACATTCACAACTAGTTCGGAATGAATGGAAACATTCACAACTTGCTTGGAATGAAATTGAAATATTCACAACTTGTTTCAGTTGAAATGGAAACGATCACTACTTGTTTCAATTGAAATGGAAACATTAAAAACCTATTTGCATTGAAATTAAAAGATTCAAAACTTGTTTTGCAATGAAATGGATACTTTCACAACTAGTTTGGAATGAATGGAAATACTCACAACTTGTTTGGAATGAAATGGAAACATTCACAACTTGTTTGGAATGAACTGGAAACAGTCACAACTTGTTTGGAATGAATGGCAGTATTCACAACTTGTTTAGAATGAATTAGAAACTTTCACATCTTGTTTTGTATAAAATGGAAATAGTCACAACTTGTTTGGAATAAAATGGAGACATTCACAACTAGTTTAGAATGAAACGTAAACTTTCATAACTTGTTTGTAATGAAATGAAAACGTCCACGACTAGTTGGGGATGAGTGTAAACATTCACAACTAGTGTGATACGAAATGGAAAGAGTCACAACTAGCTGGGAATGAATGGAAACATTCACAACTTGTTTGGAATGAATTGGAAACATTCACAAGTTGTATGGAATGAAATGGAAAGATTCACAACTTCTTTGGAATGAAATGGAAACATTAACAACTTGTTTGGAATCAAAAGGAACATTAACAACTTGTTTGGAATGAAATGGAAACATTAACAGCTTGTTTGGAATGAAATGGTAACGTTCAGAACTTGTTTGGAATGAAATGGAAACATTCACAACTTGTTTGGAATGAAATGGTAACGTTCAGAACTTGTTTGGAATGAATTGAAACATTTAAAACTTGCTTGGATGAAGTGAAAACATTCACAACGTTTTCGGAATAAGATGCAAACATTCACAACTTATTAGGAATGAAATGGAAACATTCACAACTTGTTTAGATTTGAATGGAAACGTTAACAACTAGTTTGGAATGAAATGGAAACATTCACAACTTGTTTAGATTTGAATGGAAACGTTAACAACTAGTTTGGAATGAAATGGAAACATTCACAACAAGTTTGGAAGGAATGAAAACATTCAAAACTTGTTTGGAATGAAATGGAAACATTCACAACTAGTTTAGAATGAATGGAAATTTTCACATCTTGTTTGGAATTAATGGAAACATTCACAATTTGTTTGGAATGACATGGAAACATGAACATATGTTTGGTATGAAATGGAAACATTTACAACTTGTTTAGAATGAAATGGAAACATTAGCAACTTGTTTGGAATGAAATGTAAACATTAACAACTCGTATGGAATGAAATGTAAACACTAACAGCTTGTTTGGAATGAAATGGAAACATTCATAATTTGTTTGGAATGAAATGGAAACACTCATAACTAGTTTGGAATGAATCGAAACATTAAGAACTTACGTTGAGGAATTAAAAACATTCACAACATGTTTGGAATGAAATGCAAACATTCACAAGTTGTTTAGATTTAAATGGAAACATTAACAACTAGTTTGGAATGAAAAGGAAACATTCATAACTTGTTTGGAAGGAATGGAAACATTCAAAACTTGATTAGAGTGAAACGGAAACATTCAAAACTTGATTAGAGTGAAATGGAAACATTCACAACTTGTTTGGAATGAAATGCAAACATTCCGTTGAACAAATCTAACTTTACCTTTGTAATTGAACTAGTTTGGAATGAAATGGAAACATTCACAACGTGTGTCGAAGGAATGGAAACATTCAAAACTTGTTTGGAATGAAATGGAAATATTCACAACTAGATTAGAATGAGTGGAAACGTTCACAAGTTGTTTGGAATGAAATGGCAACGTTCACAATTTGTTTGGAATGAATTGGAAACATTCACAACTTGTTTTGAATGAAATGGAAAGATTTGCAACTTGTTTTGAATGAATAGGAAGCATTTGCAACTTGTTTGGAATGAAATGGAAACAATAACAACTTGTTTGGAATGAAATGGAAACATTAAAACCTTGTTTGGAATTAAATTGAAACATTCACAACTTGTTTCAAATGAAATAGAAAGAGTCACAAATTGTTGGAATGAATTGGAAACATTCATAACTTGTTTTGAATGAAATGGAAACATTCACAACTTGTTTGGAGTGAATGGAGACATTCACAATTTGTGTGAAATGAAATGGAGACATGCACACCATTTCGAATGAAACAGAAGCATTTACAACTTGTTTGGAATAAAATGGAAACACTCAAAACTAGTTTAGAATGAAATG
>KK903581.1:20035-32078 GCA_000696445.1 Aquilaria agallochum | reverse complement strand
TACTATTTTGACTATAAAAATTACTTTGTCCACTAAACTCAGTTAATTTTAAAATGTATGGCCTAAATCTATTCTATCATAAGAAATGTCTTTGAATATAAATTTTTTTATCAATCAATTTTTTTCCAACTTCGATGAATATATACTTTCAAAGCTTAGGTTTTTGGTCCATCTGAGAGAAATCATATGATTCATGTATGACTTAAATGCATATTATGAGAAAATAAAAAATATATTATTTTTTTAGCAAAGTTCATTGTGAAAAATTTTAGGAAAAAATTATTGGTTCCTAGGATTAGTTGCTTATATTATAATAAAGATAAATTTTAGCAGAAATTTTTTTAAAATTTTCCATTGTTTTAAAATATTAAAAAATTTATAATATTTATTTTTCCAACATGGTCATCCCTTTTAATATTGTAACACAAATTTTTATTCTTAGCAACTAATAACTCTTTTTCTATACTGAACAATATTAACTTATTATTTCCATTTTTATTATTTGTTTAGAGGCAGTCAAGTCTTATGAGTTGAATCAAAGTTGTGGCAATATGCATGAATTGTTTTTAGGCTTTACTTTTTTTTGGAAAAATCATTTCTTTAACCACCAAATTTAGTTAAATTTAACAAATATGCCCTCAATTGTTGATAAATGCTTTTGAATTCCTCTTTCCTTTCCTTGCCATTCAAACTATAATAATAATAATAATAATAATAATAATAATTAAAACTTATAATCTTTAATTGGTAGTTATTTATACATTGAAAAATAATAATAATATTCTAAAATTTTAATTCTATTTACAAAAAATTTAGATTTTTAGCAAGAGTCTTTTTTGCACTAGGAAGCCTTAGAGGAATTTAAACCCTCGGCTTCATCTATATCAATTAGGGTTTTCAAATTGTCAAGTGAAATTAGAGTTATACGGTTGAATTGGCTTACTTATTAGAGAGTTATACAGCTTCATGAATGCTCTAACTTGAGGCTTTAGAGTTTAAATGATATACTTGAAAAGAAAAGAGATGGTTGTTTGAAGTTAATTAATCCGAAATGTTTTATTTTTATTTTTATGTTTATATGAAATTAATATAATTTGAAAACTAATTCTATATATGTATAATAGTTTAGTGAATAATATTTTTGTAGTTTAATTACTATGAATTTTTCACTTATTCAACATAAAAGATTAATTAAAATTCAATTACACCATAAAAATTTTATTCAATGGATTATTATTATTATTATTATTATTATTATTATTATTATTATTATATATTATTAATTTGAGGTAATATTGATTCTAGACAAAAAAATCTATACAACATATTTGGGTTAATCTAACTTAATGGTAAATGAATTGGATCTTTATCGTAATGGTTAGGTTCATGCTTTTTTGTTGATGTTCTATGTTTCGATTTCTTCTTGCAAGTTAGTTTTATATGTCAAAAATTGTTTGACATATACTGAGAGTGCAATTAAGGTTTCTCTTACTCATTTATAAGTATTATTTCACCATAACACTTCTATCTACCTAGAAAAGAATAAATAAATTCTTATGACATATATTGAGAAAGTATAAGATTTTTACTATGTCAAACTACTAATTTTTACACAAAGAGAGTGAAAAACAAAAAAAGGGTGGTTCTATTTTTTATCTTTATTACATTTATTTAAAGTTATATATTAAATATAACTTTTAATGGTGAAAAAAATCATAAATAGCCATAATAAGTTAAAATTTTTTAACAAATATGTCCTTAATTAATTTAAATATATTTTTGGGACATGTCTTTAAAAATAAAAATTTATCAATTTTTTGTACTTTTGAACTTGAACAAAGTATTTTAATTGGAACTTAATGTTATAAAAACCTCATAGTTATGTCTATTTGAATCAATGATCTAAATATGATAAAACTCATAAAAACTACAAATAGTTTAAAATGTTGGACAACCGTTTTTCCTTAAATTTTATTTTATTTTTCTCTATTAACAAGACTCAAATTTGCCATTTGTTATTTATTAGATTTTAAAACACTAAAATTATGGAAAGGAAAAAAAAATTATTTTCATGTGATTGACTAAATATATTATAAGAATAATGGGTAAGACTAGGTTTTCAAACATTAGTAATGTGAGTATAATTTATAAATCAATTGACCTTGATCTTTGGGACATTGGATAAGTATAGATCTAAAACTTTGGGAATGAGTATATTTTTTTAAGTCAAGAGTTAGGTAATTATGCTTTTTTTAATAATGCACGGTTACTCATAGTTACATATGTCATTGGAAAAGCACAATGTTTATTTACCAAGTCTATACTTTGATATCAAGGCTCATTTTTGTGTCATACTATTAATTTTAAGTTTCACACTAAAAAGAAATAATTTGACAGCTTTGATAAAATATTAAAAGTACAGGGAAGAAATTTTTATAAGTACTCTACTATCATAAATAAAAAATTCTATCATTCTTTTTGTAACCAGTATTACCTATAGCATAGTTTGTATTATTATTATTATTTATAATAAATAAAAACCAAGTATAATTAGCAATCTTTTTTAATGGATGACATAAATGATGACAGTTATGATAAATTATTATAATAAAAATTATGAAAAATAGAAAAATGAAACTGATAAGAAATATATCTAAAATAAAAAAAATAAAATCATTATTATAATTATTTATTTTAAAAATAATTAGAATTATAGTTATTTGAGTAAAAAATAATTTAATATTTTGATTCACGTGCAACGCACGTGTGCATCTACTAGTATATATATATATATAGACGTTTTTTTCCCCAAATAATAGAATAATGACAAGATATAGAATGACTACATCATTATCTGACTTTTTTTCCTCCGAAAAATTGAGTAAGCCAAAGCCTGTATGAAGCCCAAATGCATTCCTACAAACTCATCCTATTTGGAAGCTTCTCATTTTTCAGACAGACTGTTACACCAAATATTCTAAAAGCAAGTAACCTTTTTATCAAGCGAGTTTTACCAAACTGAATGGGACAATCATAATTAACAATAACTGAGAAGTGAAAATGAAAATCTCAAATAAAAGATCGATGAATTGGATGCATAGTTGATACGTATGCGTCAATTTCGAAACAATATTTTTTCTGCTTTACTTATACTCATGACATGAAAACTATGTTTTGCGTCTAAAAATTAGATTACAGCAAAATCAAAATGGTCTAAGAGTGAGGAGGTAAGAATGTTTCCAGTTCAGTTGTGCGTTGGACAACCAACCGGGTCCGATGACTGAGTTAAGATGTTTACTTTGGAATTGCTGCAGGGCTGCGAATGCCAGTTTCAAGCCTTATTTTGATGAGCTGGTCAGGAACCATAAACCCATGTTGGTTATCCTAACTGAGGCAAGGCTTGCTGGAGGTAGTGCAGATCAGTTAAATGCTTCCCTAGGCTTCCAAGGAATCGTCAAGGCAGATGCTGAATGATTTTCAGGAGGCATCTGGATCTTATGGAATCCTTCCCTTGTCAACATTACTCCTCTTACTGCCTTCAGTTGCTACATCCATGTTTTGGCTCAGGTAACCAATAACTCTACTCCCTCTCCTACTTGGCTTTTGACTGCTGTTTATGCCAGCAATAAGTTTCATGAGCGTTTGAATCTTTGGAAAGAATTAACTGATTTTAGTGAGTCTGTTAATATTCCTTTGTGTGTGCTTAGGGACTTTAATTAATCCCACCAGGAGCCAGTGTTTTAGAGATTGGATGAACTCCTGCAACTTAATTGACTTGAAAGCCTCTCGTCCCATGTTCACGTGGTCCAACATAAGGAAGTCTGGTACTATTTGAGAAAAACTGGATAGGGTGTTTGTTAATGCTGACTGGAGGACCCTCTTTCCAGAAGCCTGGCTCAATATTTTACCCGTAACCGACTCTGACCATCATCCCATGCTTCTTCAACTTCTGAAACCTATTCAGAGGTCAGGTTTCAGGGCTTTTAGATTTGAGGCTGCTTGGCTTTGCCATCCTGATTTCAAAACTTTGGATGTCCTGGTGGTCCAAAGTGTGGATGTTTTTAAGCAATGTGTTTTGGATTGGAATAAAAATTGCTTGCGGAACATTATTTTAGAAAAAGACGCAAATCCTCTCTAGACTAAAGGACATTCAAACTGCTGCCCCTGATTTTCTCCTTAATCTTGAGAGTCAGCTCATAAATTACTCCAATAAAATTCTTATGAGAGAGGAGGATCTTTGGAAGTTGAAATCTTGTATTGATTGGCTTTGTGAAGGTGATAGAAACACCAAATTTTATAATGTTTCTACTATTGCTAGTAGGGAAAATATTCAAATTATGGGTGTTAGGAACCAGAACGCAAGCACAAAAAAAAGAGACACGAGAATTTACGAGGAAAACCCCGAGTAGCAAGTCAAAAGAGAACTTCTCTATGAAAGAAGAAGAATACAAGCTACAAATAGATCTTTACTATCTAAGTCACTAACTAGATTTTGGGGCAATTTCTAATTTCCCCAACTAAGCTCCTTATATAAGGAGTTAAAGGCACTAAGGTAAAAAGCCTTATTTCCTAACCCATGTGGGATGAAGGTCAAGAACAAAGTTGAGGCAAACTTCAACAATCTCCATCTTGCATCAATTTTGTTGTACATGAACAAAACTCCACCTTGAGACCAAATTGATCTGTAACCTTCTTCTTTGATCTTCACGGCCACGTCCAAAAAAGTGATAATCAACGAATAAGATTCACTAAGTCCAAACAATGTTGGAACTTAGATCCAGGAAAAGTATTTGTCATCATAGTAGCAGCATTATCTAGTGTACTAATCTTTATGACCGTAATATCACCTTTATCAACAATTTCACGAACAAAGTGATATTTGACCCTACTATGTTTAGTATGCTCATGGAACATGCTATCCTTCATCAAGAAAAATAGCACTTTGGCTATCACAATATATCTCCAGTCTAAGATCATCTTGAGTAAGCTCTGTATAAATATTCCTAAGTCAAATTGCTTACTTCATTGCTTCAGTGATTGTCATATACTCTACTTCTATAATTGAAAGAACAACTATTGCATGCAGGTAAGCTTTATAGCTCACTGCACAACCACCAAAAGTAAAGACATATCCTGATGTAAATCGTCGGGTGTCAATATTACCCACATAATCAGAATCTACATATCTAATCAATCCAACTATAGAACTACCAAACTCAAGACAAGTCGTAGTCGTACCTTTTAGATATCTTAATATCCACTTTACTGCTTGCCAATGCTCTTGTCCTGGATTAGCCATGTAACGGCTCACAATGCTAACTACAAGTGCTAAGTCAAGACAAGTGCAAACCATCACATACATAATGCTCCCAACAGCATTTGCATATGATATTTTCTCCATCTTCTTAATTTCTTCATTTGCCGTCGGACATTAACATGATGATAACTTGAAGTGTGCAGCAAGAGGTGTAAAAATTGGTTTGGCTTTGCATATGCCAAACCTTTCCAGAACTTTACGTACATAATTCTCTTGTGAAAGACAAAGCTTCCTAGCCTTACGATCACGCCTGATCTTCATGCCTAGGATACTTTCTACTGCACCTAAATCCTTCATGTCAAATTTTGCACTTAATTGTGCCTTAATCTTGATAATTTTTTACTTGCTCCTTACTGTGATAAACATGTCGTCTATATAAAGTAGTAAATATGTGAAGGAACCATCTCTGACCGGTCTCATGTAGACACATGAATCATAACAGCTTCTCCTGAAACCAAGATTCAAAACAAACATATCAAAATGTTTATACCATTGTCGAGATGATTGCTTAAGACCATATAATGACTTCTAGAGTTTGCAGACATGGTCCTCCTTCCCCTAAACTTGAAAACCTTCAAGTTGGTCCATTAGATTTCTTCCTTTAAATCACCAAGTAAAAAAACTGTTTTAACATCAAGTTGCTCTAACTCAAGATCATCTAATGCAACAAGACCAAGGAACAGCCAGATAAAACTATGCTTCACGACAGATGAGTAGATATCATTAAAGACCACTCCTGGTACCTGGCTAAAGCCTTTTGCTACTAGTCTAGCTTTATACCTTGGTTCTTCAACTCTTGGAATTCTTTCCTTCTTCTTGAACAACTATTTATACTTGACTTTCTTTTTACCTTTGGATAGTTTAGTTAGTGTCCAAGTGTCATTCTTTTGAAGCGATTCCATCTTTTCCTGCATAGCCACAACCCACTTAGTAGAATTTGGATAGTTAGTTGCATCCTTATAATTGGCAGGTTCAAAACAAGTTTCTATCTATTCAGTAGCTACACAAGCAAACCCAACAAGGTCTGCTTCCTTAATTAACCTATTTCGAGGTATACCTTGATTGCTACGACGAGGTCGATCAATAGCAATAGAACGAGAAGGCTGAATGTCATCAGTTGAGGCTTGTTGCTTTACCTCAACTTGTGTATCCTTAACATCTTGATCATGTCTCCCAGAATGTATTTCGAGCTTCACCTAGCTTTCAGTCTTATCCTTTTTAATGCTTGAATTAGTGACAGTCAACTCTTTTTTTTTATGCAACATGGATGTTTCATGAAAGACAACATTCCTAGCTATGAAAACTTTGGAAGTTTGAGGGTTCCATAATCTATACCCTTTAACTCCTGTAGTGCATCCAAGAAAGACACATTTAATCGATCTAGGTTCTAACTTCCATCTATTCACATGTGCATAAGCAGGACATCCAAATATCTTAATATCATTATAATTAGTCGGCCTACTCGACCAAATTTCTTTAGGTGTCTTTAAACCAATAAAAGTATGAGGAGATTGGTTTACCAGAAAACAAGCTGTGGAGACTGTCTCTATCCAAATTTTTCCCCCAATCTTGACTTTGAAAGCATGCATCTTGCCTTGTCCAACAAGGTTCTGTTCATCCGTTCTGCTGCACCATTTTGTTGTGGGGTCCCTGGAATAGTTAGATGGCGTACAATACCTTGATCCTTGTAGTATTGGTTGAATTCTCTAGAATAGAATTCCATACCATTATTTGTCCTTTGCCGTTTCACTTGCTTCCCGGTCTACTTCTAGATCATGGTCTTCCACTGCTTAAAAGTGGTAAACATTCTTATACTTCAAGAAATATGCCCAAACCATTCTTGAAAAAATCATCAATGAAAGTAACCATGTAACGAGATCCACCAAGATATGCCTCACGAGACGGTCCACAAACATCAACATGGATGCAATCAACAGTTCGTTTAGTATTGTGTTTTGCAGGAATAGTAAACGTGATTCTCTTTTGCTTGCCAAATAAGCAATGTTCACAGAAATCTAACTTACTAACCTTTTGTTCTCCAAGCAACCCTCTCTTTCTTAACTCAGAAATGCTTCTTTTACTCATATGGCCTAGCTGCATGTGCCACAATTTTATCACCTCCTCATCTGACATACATGATTCAGCAACTACAGATTGGCCTTCTATGGTCTTGCCATCCAAAATGTAGAGCTTTCCTTTCTGCTGGCCTTTCATGACTACTAATGATCCTCTGACGATTTTCAGCGAACCATCCCTACCAACAAAGGAACAACCATTCTTTTCTAATGAACTTAAAAAATTAAATTTCTTCTCATAGCAGGGGCATGCCAAACATTTGATAGTGTTCTCACTATCCCATTATGGATTCGAATTTTAATGTCTTTGATGCCCACAATTCTACATGCGTTGTCAGTCCTCATCATGATTACTCCTTGATTGATTAGTTCATATGTGCAAAACCAATCTTTATGGGGAGTCAAATGGAATCAACAAGCTGAATCCATGGTCCATTTGCCACTTCTAGTACTATGTGCTTGTGCAGTTATATAAGGTTCTGTGCTGTTTGTTGATGAGTTTTCAGCAGCTAAAGTAAAGTCATCTTCATGAGTGGCAACACTAGCCTTATCTGGTGGCCTCTGCTTGTTCTTGTCTCCATTGCCACCATTATGATTCTTTTTCTTTAATTTGTGACAATCATCATTAATATAACCTTGCTTCTTACAGTAGTTGCAATGAAGATTTTGATGTTTTGACTTTGATCTTGAAGATGAACCTCTTTCATTCTTTCTTTCAATTGATCTTCCTTTTGAATACAAGCCTTCTCCACTTTCTTCATGCTTTGAAGTGTTCATCCTATCTCTTAACAATAGATTGGAACAAACTTCATCTAAAGTGATTGTATCTTTTCCATAAAGCATGGTATCACAGAAACTATTTTATGATGGTGGAAGATGGTATAATAAAAGCATAGCCAAATCCTCATCATCGGTCTTAACATCAAGATTTTCTAAGTCATTGATGATTTATCTGAATTTTTCAAGATATGATTTAATAGACTTACCTTGTAACAGCTTATACAAGTACAGCCTAGATTTAGCATATAGTTGACTTGTTAAACTTTTCATCATAAGAAGCGATTCAAGCTTCAACCATAAGCTGGCAGCAGTTGTCTCCTTACTAACCTTCTAAAAAATTTCTGTCGATAAGTGTAACTAAATTTGAGTTAGCGCCTTTAGATTCTTTCTCTCATTCTCTAGCTCTATACCGAACATAGTGGCCATCCCGAGTAGTGCCTCATCCAAATCAAGACTTATAAGAATTGCTTTCATGTTGATTTTCCACATTGAAAACTTTGTGCTATACGTGAGTGGTGCTATATCCAACTTTGTTGATGTCAAAGCCATCACAGCTCTGCCATGAACTTTCCAGGCAGAAATAAGCTCCAACAATGAATAATGAGCGTATACATGAAAAATAACCATATACGGGAATAGTGATCATATATGGAAATAATACTAGTGTATGGGAACAGTACCATGAACAGTAACTATATATGGTTATGGAAATAGTACTCATATACGGGAACAATAACCGTACACAATAACAGTGCCTAACACCTCAAGGTGAGTGATAAAACTACTTATTTTCTAATGTGGAGGATCTACCTTTTAGGGGTAACCACGGAGCATACAATAAGTAACTATCACTAACCTAACCTTGGCTCTGATATCAATTTGTTAGGAATCAGAATGTAAACACAAAGAAAAGAGACACGAGAATTTATGAGAAAAACCCCAAGTCAGGGAAAAACCTCGAGCAACAAGCTAAAAGAGAACTTCACTATGAAAAAAGAAGAATACAAGCTATAATTAGCTTTTTACTATCTAAGTGGCTAACTAGATTTTAGGACAATTTATAATTGTTACAACTAAGTTCCTTATATAAGGAGTTAAAGGCACTAAGGCTTTGTTCTTAGCCAATGTGGGATGAAGGAGTGATATATGGGAACTAAGGCATAAAGCCTTATTTCCTAGCCTATATGGGATAAAGGTCAAGAACAATGTTGAGGCAAACTTTAAGAATGGGTTTAAAAGATAATGTTGGTAACTAGTTTTTAGATCATAAGGATATTTGTTTACACATTGATAAGTATTTCATGGACGTTTTTTCCACCTCACTTGACAAAAGTTTTAATATTTGGTTTCTATCTTATGCGTTTGAGTGGGATAAACTCCTATTGGTGACTTCTATCCTTGATTAAAAAAAAAAATCCTCTCAGCTCTTAACAACATAAAGGATTCGAAAGCCCCTGGACCATAAAGAATTCATGCCATTTTTTTAAAGAAGTGTTGGAAATCTGTTGGTCCTACCTCAGTCATGGACATTCAAAATTCCTTTAGATCCCAGATATTTTCTGTTCCAATAGACCTTTGTAACAATTCCTATAAAATGTGTCAAAAATCATTGTCAACAAGTTTAGGCCTTTCATTTCTTCTGTTATTAACCCTTTCTAGTCTGCGTTTGTTTCTAACAAAGGCACTGCAGACAATACCATCATTGCTCAGGAAATTCTTCACTCCCTCAAAAGGAGGAAGGGGAAAGGAGCCTTTCTTGTTCTCAAGATTGATTTGGAAAATGGTTATGAAAAAATTGAATAGAATTTCATTAGAAATACTCTTTGTTATTTTGGTGTTCCTGACTCTTTTAAGAAATTTGATTCTAAATTGTATTTTTTCCTCTAATCTCTCTATGTTAGTTAATGGCTCTATGATTGGTGTGTTTTACCCTTCTATAGGGATTACGCAAGGTGATCATCTTTCCCCTTACTTTTTTATTTTGTGTTTGGAAATGCTTTCTAGAATGACTAACTTTCAACATAATGTGGCAAATGGCATGGCTTTAGGATGGGTAAGGATGGTATAGAGTTCTCTTATTTGTTCTTTACTAATGATCTATGATTCTTTGCTGAAGCTTCCCTTGACAATTGTTTGGCTATAATGGAAACCCTCAAAACTTTTTGCTCCTTCTCTAGTCAAAGTACTAATCATGCTAAGACCAGGTTCTTGTTCAATAATAATACTTCCCGTAAAACTAGAGCTACTTGCACTGACATTTTGCAGGTTAGTGAAACTAAGCAATTTGGTAAGTATCTGGGTTACCCCTTGACCCTTAAAAAATGATCTTATGTTGATTGTTAGTTCATTTTAGAAAAAAAAAATAAGTAGAAGGCTTGCATGTTGGAGGTTTAAGTTTTTTTCTTTGGCTCGTAGGGAAGTGCTGACTCATTCCACACTTTCCACTATAGGAAATTACTATTTGTACACTATTGTTCTCCTTGTGAAAACTTTTAATAATGTAGACAAAATATGTAGAGACTTTCTTTAAGGATCCTCACCCGACAGAAAAAAGGTGCACCCTATTAATTAGGATACCATTACTAGGACTAAGAAACAAAGGGGTCTTGGGATTAAAAAGGATGGTCTTCTCAATAAAGCTCATTTGCTCAAGTTATCTTGGAATGTTAAGGCCGACAAGAACAAAGTCTTAAGTAGGCTTTTCACTGATAAGTATAGTAGGCTCAAGGACCCCAAGCAACTAGAAGGCAATAAGAAAACAATAATTTGATTAATATGGGTTTGAAAAAGTTTGTTTTCAGTGGCTCTAGCTCTTCCAGGTAGTTTTATAACTGGCTGGGAGATGTTACTAATAGGAGCAGAATTCAGGCCTTTTAAGGCTAGAGGAATCCCATCTTTCTGTCAGATAAATGTTGTCTGGAGATACCTCACACTTTGATAAAATATCGATTATCTTTCTTGATAGTATAATTAAACAAATCAACGTGGTTCCTATCTCCTTTCAAGACTGTTTATAGGATAGAGAAATTCAGAAGTTCACCAGGGATGGTTTAATCTCTTTAAAGTCTGCTTATAACCTTATCAGTTCTCTTAGTTCTTAAGAGGAAAGTGAGAATGGAGCCGAGTGTAGCATACTCCTACTGTTCCAAAAATTTAGTATTTTATTTGGCTTGCCCTTCATGGCAAAATTCTGACTAGTGTCCTCCTTAACCAAAGAGGTTTGCATGTTGATAAGGTTTGTAAGAAATACGGTGTGGAAGAAGATGACTTAAAGCACCTCATTTTCACATGTCCTCATAGTAAACAAATCTTTGACTATTTTGGCATTTCCTAGCAACTCTTTCTCACTATTAGTTCCCTCATAAAATCTGGTTGTCAGAATCCAAATCCCTGCCCATTTGATGGTGTTCATTGGAAAATTTTGACTTTCTTCTCTTTGTGTCATTTTTGGAATTCTCACAACAAGTTGCTCTTTAAGAATACATCTCTTCCTATGGCTTCCATCTTCTACACTATTAGACACTCTGCTTTGGAATATTTCCCCCTTACTGTTGTGAATGTAGGTCCTTCCAAAGGCATGACAACTGTCAATATCTTTTGGTTCCCCCCTCTAGTTAACATCTATAAATTAAACATTGATGGGTCCTCTTCTCCATTAGAAGGCATAACTAGACCTGGCAGTATTTTCTGAAATAACAATGGCAACTTTATATTAGCCTTTGCTAAAAATACGAGCTCTATAAGTAGCCTTATGCCTGAGCTTTGGGCTATCAAGGAAGGTTTGAAATAAGCCAACCTGTGACAGCTCTCCTAGTTGGTTAATCAAGTAAGTGTTTACTTTACTTTGATTAAGTGTTTATTAAATTAAGTA
>KK903581.1:3104-18940 GCA_000696445.1 Aquilaria agallochum | reverse complement strand
TTTTTAATTCCCGACTTATAAAAATTCGTTTGCATTGCCAGGACAGAAGCATGCATAATTAATCTGTGTAGGCTAAGAAACTAGTTGCATATAAATTGTTTAATTTATATTGACAAGTAATAGTTAGCCAATAGTAACTAGTGGGATTCTTAATCCCTAAGGGCCTACAAGATTAGGGGCACTGGGGCCCCGTTCCGCGACACAACCAATATCAGCTTTGGCCTTTAATCATTGAGATGATTTGCTGGTTGCCTTAAAATTCTTGAATTCATCTCAAGGCCCTTCTACAAATCTAATGCCATTTATTTTGGATTACAGATCCTTCAAAGATCCAATGAAGCTAGTTCAAGTTTAGCACATCTTTAAGGAAGGAAATGCTGTTACGGATCCACCTGCTAAACAAGGTTCTCACCTTGATAAGGACAGCACTTTCATCAATCATACTTGCCCCTTTTTTGCTACTATTGCCCTCTTAGCAGATTGTATGGGGAGAATGTTTACCCTCTATTTCACTTTTTATTGCTACCTCTTTTGAGCCACCCTATATGGCTGTTTGGCTATATTAAACTTATCCCTTGGGCTGTTTTCTTTAATGATATGCTTCTTTTTCTACTAAAAAAAAGAATGTTTCTTACATTGGTGGATCATTGAACACACCCCTAAGTATTAAAATAGGATTAAATACCAAATTTATCACTCAAAAGTATCAAAAGAACCAAATTTGCCATCAAACATTCAAAAATACCAAATTTCATTCTAAACTTTACTTTCAAGACCAAATTTATCACTGACATTACAAAAAGTATCATATTTGCCATTTCTTTGTTAAGTGACCTTTAAATTGAAGGCAGAAAATAATAATTTTGGTCATTGGTTCCTCATGTTTCTTCTACTAGTGCTCTAACTTTTCCTATCTAATGATCATGAGATCTTCTTCAAGATAAGAAAGACCACTCCCCGCCAGCAACATCATCCAGCCACTGCTCTGCCACTGTACACTCCTAAACTCATGAGCCTTCATCTCTAGCCTCCCATACCCACAAAGCAAGCACAACTAGAGCTTTAGACTCAACTTACCCATATTGAACTTAAACCACTCCTTGGAAAAATTGGTTTACAGGATGCAAAACAGATCATCTTGTTTCAATGGATAGTGTCAAACAATATACTGGATTAGTATCTACATATTAGATGTGAAAAATATAATTATCACAAGTTCATAGTGGCAATTGATGACTTTTCCTAAAAAGATCTTTTGAACCAAGAACAAGAATTGCTCAAAATCATTACTATTTCTTATTTTGTTTGCAATTACTGTAATAAGAAATTGAAAGATTTTTAATTTGATTTATTAAGCACCCCCCTAATTTATTAGTTCTCCATTAACTGAGATTCAATTCAAAGCAATACTAATTTTTTAGTGTTCAAGCTATTGCAATTAGGCTTTGTATATACCTCATTAATTCCTTCTTAATTAACATCTTCGGCCAGAAAAAAAAGGAAAATATAAAGAAAAAGAAAAATAAAGAAAAATAAAAAGAAATTGGACCAACCTTGGAGTAAATATCTGTGAAAGCAGCTTTTCAAGATAATTCAAATCAGTTTCAATAACATGAAAAAGACGTTGATGAAATGGGAATGGGAAGTGGCGAAGTAGCTGAGCTTGTAAACAGTGGAGATGAAGAGATCATTGGGCAATTGGTTGAAGAAGATGATGTGATTGTCACATGGACAAGGACAATAGTAGAATATACATGAATAGTGAAGGACCAAAACCGTTATTTTTTCCCCTTTAGTTGATAGTCAATTAACAACAATAGTAAATTTAGTCTCAAAAGTAAAGTTCAACATTAAATTTGATACTTTTGATAGTTTGATGAGTTTGATGGTAAATTTTGTTTTTTTTAATATTTTTTAGTTGTAAATTCGGTATCTAATCCATTAAAATGAAAAGGATTCATGGAATCATTTTTTTTTAAAAAAATTGTAATTAAACATACAACAATATTTCCAATTTAAAAATTAATAATTTGTTATTATTAGCTTTAAACAAGTCAATAAATTATAATAGAATAAAATACTAAAAAATTGGTAATTATAGATTAAAAAACAAAAATATGTTTTTACAAGGAAAATAAATAGTTATTTGATTAATAAATGACACCAAAGTAGATGATAAGAATTCCTTTGTCTAGCCACTCCATTTCTCACCAAACTTGGTTTGAAGTATCACGAAGTCAACAAAGTTCCAATTAATTTAGTCTAAACTCTTCTCAAAATATATTTTGAACAATCACGTTCTCTTTCTGCTCCTATTTAAAAACTAATTATATGCTTCATTTGTCACAAGTTCACTATCTAGAACTTGCCTTCTTTCTATAAATGTACTTTGCAACCACTCAATCAAGATAGGAATAACCTTTTTATGATCAACATTTCAGCCAATGTTTTTGCAAAAAATTTTAAATTGGTACCAAAGTAAGCTAACCGGTATATATTCTCTTAACCCCCCAGAGAGGCACATTTTAGAACCAAGACAATAAAAAAGATGCATAGCACCAACTTATCCTTCCATTTGGAATCTAGCTGCTTAAATTTTAGGCTTTAAAATTGTGGTCTTATTACATTATCTTTCTTAAGAATATTCAAAGAACTATGGATTTCTTCTTTCATTTGAACCAAATCCTTCTTCCATAAATCATTCACTAACAGACCTTTTATGTTATTTTTCCTGATTCTTCCTTATACCGAAGAATGAAAGAATTTCAAATTCTCATCTCCTTCTTTAGCCCATTTGACTCTAGCTTTTGCTTAATCATACTCTCATTTACCTAGACTTTGTTCCACAACTCAAAGATGCAATTTATTCTCTGCATGCATTCTTGCTCACCAACTACTGTCTCTTTGGCCAACTAATGCCCATTTTTCTATATCAGACTTCAGCTGATCAATAATTTGCTAATTAACATTTCCAAACACCACAAAACTCCATTCTTTTAATGCTCCTTTTAAATATTTCAATTCCTTTTCGAGTACAAAACCATGTCTAGAATCTGACTCTAGAGAGCTCTTTCTGTTGTTGGTCTTGTAACTCAACTTTAGTGCAATTTTGTTTGTACTTCCGCTCTTGTTCTATAAAATTTTTCTCTGCTAGTAAAGGAAAGATAAAAATAGGCCTTTTCAAAAATATAAATTCTAAAATTTATATGTCACTTTATCTTTCATAAACATTAGCCATTATTATAGAATTACAAATTTAGATTAAAATCACTTTTTAGAAAATCTAATATGGTTCTTGTAGATGAACAACTAGATCAACTACCAACTGAAACACTAGATGAATTACATGATGATCTAGTACACCAGCAACCAGATCAACCCGTTTGTTGGACTCTAATCCTTATCATTCGTTTTACCATCGTCCATGCCGCTTTGAGGTATGCTGGCTTCGTTACCTTCTATATCAGAGTATAGTTTAAGCATTTTGGAAATCTTAAGTCTAAGGCTCCCATTTGTTTTGTGTTACCACTAAGTGCTCGGCTATTGTACTAGCTATTCGTCGACGGAATAAATCTCACATTAGTCGTATTCTCTCTCAAATATGGCATG
Source organism: Aquilaria agallochum (assembly GCA_000696445.1). NCBI lineage: Eukaryota > Viridiplantae > Streptophyta > Magnoliopsida > Malvales > Thymelaeaceae > Aquilaria > Aquilaria agallochum. Next base: position 15,331 of record KK903581.1, on the reverse strand, counting down.
TGGAGAATAGTTGCCTGTATATCCAGATGCTGCCAGATACTTCTACCCATCAACATAGGTTCCAAGATCTTCGTAAACAACATACCACTTTTTTTGTTGCGGAGAAATGTATATAGGCCCAAAAGGTGAAAATTAAATGGCTTTCATAGGGAGACTTGGACATGCATTTCTTTCACCTTGTTACTAAGTCGAGACGAGTGTGCTCTCAAATCTATGCTATCTAGGCTGCCAATAATGATTGGGTTTATAAAGAGAACGAAATCAGAGCCCATATTCAGGATGTTTTCTATGCCCTCTTCAACCTTCCCTCAATGGATACGATGGCCTAATAGGAGGCCTTATGTGCAGATATCATGAGGACTTTCTCCAATGCCTAGTGTGAATCCCTCCTGCGTTTACTAAAGAAGAAATTTGGAAGGCAGTATTTGATCAAGCAAATTTTAAAGTTTCGAGCCTTGATGGTCTTCGGCCAGTAGTCTTTAAGCATTTATAGGGCATCTTGGGTAATGACACGATGGAGGCTGCTTTATCTTTTCTAAATGGTGGTTTCATGCTCCAGTAGGTAAATCGCACCTTTATAACTCTCATCCCCAAGATTAAGGACATTTGCATAGTTGATGATTTCATGCCCATCAATCTATGTAATACTTTGTATAAAATTATTGCTACGGCCTTGGTTAACCACCTAAAGCCGGTTCTACACTCCCTGATTTTTTTGTTCCAAAATGCTTATGTTCTGGGCCGTCACATTCAAGATAATATTATTATAGCCCATGAACTCCCAAATGTCATTACTCGTACTCCCCAATCTGTGGGTCCCCATGCTTCTAAAGCTATTTTAAAATTAGATATTCACAAGGCTTATGATAGCCTAGACTGATATTTTATTGACCAAGTTCTTCGTGTCATCAAGTTCTTAAAAAAATGGGTACATCTTATTATGCAATGTGTGACTACAGTATCATATTCCATTTTGGTTAATAGGTGTACTACTAAATAGTTCTCTCCATCAATGGGAATTTTTCAAGGTGACCCATTATCCCTATATATATTTATTTTGTGTGCGAAAGCTTTTTCTGGTCGATTCCAAAGAATTCTATCCTCTGGGGTTATTGAAGGGCTTCATACTAATAGAAATGCTCCAACAATTAATCATTTGTTCTTTGCGGATGATTGTCTTGTGTGCTTTAAGCCATCTGTTGCAGCTGTTCAAGCTCTCCATCAAACTATCATGGATTTTGAAGTTGCAGCTGGTCAAAGAACTAACTTACAAAAGTCAGAATGGTTCTTCAACTGTAATGTTTCAGGCCTTAAGTGTGATGATATTGTGCAAATTCTACCATTTTCAGTTAGCGGATGAATTCCAAACTATCAGGGTCTTCCATTCTTGCAGGATTTGTCTAGATGCTTGTTTTTCCAATTCTTGATAGATAAAGTTTGCAATCATCTTGCAAATTGGAAGTGAAATCTTTTAAATCCTGCTAAGCTTCTTGCCCTTACTCAATCCACCTTATCTTCTATTCCCATTTTATGTTATGTCTTTATTGAAAGTTCCTGTGACCTTGGTAGATAATTTACCTGCTCAATTTGTATGATTCTGGTGGCCAAGTTTCAGAGAGAAAAATAATGCTCACCTTCAGCACCAAAGGGCTTCTACATCTCTCGAAAGGACTTGGGGGACTTGATATTAAAGATTTCTGTCTTTTTAACTAGATCTTGCTCACTACAACCTTTTGGCATATTTTCATTGGTAGTAGTAACTCTTTAGTTTATAAGGTTATTTTAGCAAAATATGGTGACTCTCATTCTGTCTAGAATGCAAAAGCTCCGAGCAGCTGATCTCTTGTTTGGCGTAGTCTCCTACATGGTTGAGTCCTTCTCCAAGACTACATCTAGTGGATGGTGGGTATATGATCAGCGTTTGCATGCTAGGATCCCAGAAATATCTCCAACACACTTGAACCTGCTAATGGGTGATGGGGACAAGGATTCCAATCTTCATGTTGTAAATCTATCTGATCCTCATCAATTGAGCTGGAACATCCCTCTTCTGCAAAATTTGTTCCCATCACAAATTGTTGAGTTTATTCACAATATTTCAATACAGATAATAGGATGCTTTAGACTCCATTCATTGGCTTGGCAACTCAATATGCTCTTTTACAATTAAACATGGCTATGTTCTTGGGCTTTGGAAGAAGCCACCTAAACACTACAGGTACTTCTTTCCAATGTACTTAGCATCAAGATTTCTCTGTTGTTGTAAAAACTTTATGGTCCTCTGATATTCCTTAGAAGTTCAAAATATTTCTTTACAAGTGTTTATCACAGTCTCTACTAATGACGACAAATATTGCTAACCATGGTGGCTTCGTTAATCCAATTTGTTTTCATTGTCAAGCTTTTCCAGAAATGATGTTTCACCTCTTTTGCAAATGTCCTAGATCGAAGGACCTATGGGGCAATTTTTTTCTCTACGTCCATCTACTTTGTATCCATCTTTTGATGCTTATTTTATTGAACTCGTGAATCATAAGCAACACTATCTACTTGTCTGGTTTCACTTTCTTCTCTCTATGGATTATTTGCGTGGGTTGAAATGAATGTATTTTTCATAATGCCACTTTTCATGTTCCATCATTAGTTTCTTGGAGGTAGGATTTGTTTGCTCAGCTTTCTCTATCTAGGGAATTCCACAAGAAACGGACTATTAACCTTCAGAATCCCCTGCCCATATTATGTCTTTTGTAGGGTAGCAACTTGAATATAGACCCCCTCGGTTGGCCGGATTGATTTAATACTAACGGGCGATGGCATCAGACATCAGGCCTAGGTACTGTTGCTTGGGTATGGATGAGATCTAATGGTTCTCCCTGGATTCGCCAAAGGAATATACTTGACCATTGTGATTTAGCCATCAAATCCAAATTTCAAGCTATTTACAAAGCTTTATCTAATCACCTCCATTTTATTACATTGTTGACAAATTGTTCGCAGGTTTTACAAGTTCTATCATGTACACTTGATACAGCTTTAATCCTCAACCTGGTTGTTCAATACAGCTCACGACTTCTGCTTTCCTTTTAGCGATGCTCGATAGTAGTGGTCCATAGATGTAGAGTGATGACAGCTCATCAATTGGTAGTTTCCTTTCTCCCTTAACTTTTCCTCTTCTTATATGTATTTCTGAGTATTAAAAAAAAAGTTTAAAAAAAAAAATCCCAGCTCTCCGGTTTGACTAATTAATGGGCCTGGATTTATATTTTCGTCTCCTTTTTCTGTACTTCCTATTTTGAGCTCTTTAATCACTTAACGGGTCAAATACTGGCCCAAATAGTAACGAAAAATAAAAACCAACGTAAAACGAAACCGTTACAATGGCCCAAATCTGACACCAAACATAATTTTTCCACTTCATAAAATTACCTTTTAATAAAATTAAAACGACCAAGGTGTTGTCACCCCTCACCGTGTCCCCCTCATACTAAAACACAATTTCAAACTAAATTTCACATCAGAAAATTGCACGCGGGGCACAAAAGAAAAAAAAAAGGCATCTACCCAACTTGAGCAAAGATTAATAAACTTGTATCTGCTAAACTGTGTAATGGAAATAAACGAATTAACTAAGGATCCGATAGATATAGTTTTTATAATAACTAAAAGAATCTCCAACAGGTTTTCCATTTTGTAATTTTTCTCCATTTTAGGGGATATGAACTCATTTTTCACTCCAATAGCTTTTCAATCATATTCTCTAAAATAGAGAATGAGATGAAAGATAAGATCTTATTCCGTATTTATGCAAAAACTCAAAAAATATTTGGAGAATGAAAAATAATACTCTCTCTATCTCGTATAAGTTATCCCATTTACTATTCATAATAATTAATTCATAATTTTCTTTCTTTCAAAATTTCTTATAGAAATATAAACTTTTTATATAAAAATGGTACCTTAAAATTTCTATTTTATAAATATAAATTTTTTTAAAAAAAATTATAGCTCAAATTAATATGAATATATTTAAGTCCAATTTTAGTTAGAAAAGTTAAAATGGTCATTTTTTTGTGTAACGGAGGTTGTAAATTTTTACGTTTTGTACAATATTTAATTATACAACAATTAATTCATATTTTTTTTTCTTTCACAATTTCTTAAAGAACTATAATTTTTTTTATGGAAATGGTACTTAAAGACTTTATTTTATAAATATAATTTTAAAAAATTTTATAATATAAATTAATATAAATATATTTAAGTCAAATTTTAGTCAAAAGGGGTAAAAGAGTCATTATTTGTAAAACAGATGGAGTAATTTTTTACATTTTCAACAATATTTAATTATACAATAATTAAACTAGTCATTAATTTGAAATTTCTTTAAATCTATAATATTTAATTGTTATGTAATAAATACAAAGTTCTACAAAATATGAAAGTTGTTTGAGTTGAAGTAAAAAAATTATAAAAATTTAACTTTTTCCTTCTTCATCTTATAGAAATTTTGGGAGAGCTGTTGTAGATACATTGTTCACATAATAAGTTGCCCATAGGAAAAATATGTAACGTACGATAGATGGAATAATTATCCAAAAACAAATGTTAGAATTATTCCACGCTATTCCATCACGATGTAAGAGTAAGAAATTAGTAAAATTTGTTCGTAATTCTCTCTGATCTCATGAGTTGGAAATAAGTTATCCAGCATTCTTAGGTTAGAAAATCTTACATAATTAAGTAATTGGGCTAATAGAGAATTTTATAGTGGCATGAAACACATCATCACTGATTATTAATTGGTTTTAAGTTAAATATTTTCAACATTGTATCAAAAACCAATATTTGCATTAATTATTGTAACTCCTATGATGTTAGAGTCAAACTAGATTGTATGTCTACGACATCAGCTTATATCATATGTGAGGAGGTGTATTAACTGAAAGAATCTCATATGGTCAACTAAAGGGGCCAATTGAGGCTTTTGTATTACGATTAAATCTACTCCACTTATAATGAGTTAGTTTAAATATGATATTTTAACACAATTTCCATCTACCTCCCCTTTCTCCTCCTTTACTCCTTAAGCTAGCTTTTTACGAAAATTTCTTACAAAATCCTCTAAGATAAACAATTCCAGCATGTTCCATTAAAATCAAGTCTTACAAACCATACTTAACTAATAAAATAAAAATTAGACAAAAGTAGAAAAGAAGCAAATTAGCGCTTGACGCTAGGAGAAATGGGCCTTGACCACGTGGGTGCTGCTGCTAACGTCAAGCGCGGGTGTGTTCTCCTCAGCGTGAAGCTTGGCCTTGGGTGTGTTGTCGCCGTCGATTGTGGCGGATGGTTGGGGGCGAGATCTTGGCATATTAAGAGGGAATGGAAGACTTGCACAGATAAATGGTAGGTATTTGGGGGATTTGGGAGTTCATGAATCAAAGGCTCATCTTCGTCAGATAAGAGGCCCTTTAAGCTCGATATGGTATAGGCTTGGTAGTAGACTGCTCGGACTCGACTCATTAAGTGTCCAAGCTTAGTTTTAGGCTTGAACTCAAGCTTAATAAGGCTAGGCCTGATAAGGTTCAATTTGAGTTCAAAATCGAGTTATTGATAAAGACCAAACTCATTTACACCTCTATGCTTGCCTTTTAGTGTGCGGAGATATTTATGGCCATCTCTTGTTTGGTAGGGGATTTTAGTTCATGTTGGGAGCTACTCTCCATGAAAAGAACGGCCGAGTTTGTGTGTTTCTGATCAAAATTTTCAATTTAGGGCATTTTAATTTGCCGTAGCATTAGAACTACGGCATTATGTCGTAGCTGAATGCAAACTGTCAGATTAAAAAGTTTAATTAGAGCCGTTAGATTATTTACCAGTTACTTGTTGAGCAAATATCCATTCACGCTTATTTTCCTACAGAGTACAGGAAAAAAAAATCAATTGGAGAAAACGAGTTATGTATTTAAGAAATTTAAATATCTCTCTTCTTAAATATCTTTCCTTCTAATGAATCCGTTAATCCTTGGTATTTTATTTTAGCATATAAGCAAGCAATACTCCATATTTTGACGAATAACTATACTACAACAAAAGATTCAACTCTACACAAGCAAAGAGGAAGTGCACTCAGAGGTAACTATTTTGGAAAAGCGTTTACATGTGTAACAAAAGCATTTACTAGTTATGAAAAGGTGTTTAATGCTTGTACAAAAACGATGAGGGAATTGGGAGAAATAAGCGTAGGCGAGGTAAAATCCAAACACACATTTTTTTTCAGTCGATTACGCTATGACAAATGAAACTAATACAAATATGAGGTAAATATCAGAAATGCAACAAGAAGGCTTAAAACACATTTTACTCAAGGGAAAAATGCTTGTAATGGAAGAAAAATATTATTGGCCTTTTGTAGTGGAAATTGTAATATTACTGAAGGGAAAATTTTAATATTATTTTTACACAATAGGAAGCAACTAAGAAACGTGTAAAAAGGAGAAAAAAATTTCAAATACTGAATTTCAATCTTTTTTGAAAAAAATTGATATTGAAGTTTATTTTTTTAAAAAATAAAAGCCATTGTTGAAGGAAAAAAGCAATAACGAAAAGATCATGTGCAAAAAATAAAAATAAAAAAAGCAACAATGAGCAAAGGAAAAAACGATTTATGAGACAAAAGAAGTGATTATTAGCCAAAACAAGCAATAACACAAAATTCTTTTAACCTGGGCTTGATTGTGAACTGCATGACCCCCTAAATGTGAACCTCCTAGATTGTGGTTCATGTTTAAGGGGTCTGCGGTTCAAAGTTGGGGCTTGAATGTAAATCGCATGACTCTCTGAATGTGAACCGCATTCATTGTGGTTCACTTTTAGGAGATCTGCGGCTCATAGTTGGGGTTGAATGTGAACCGTATGACCCCCTAAATGTAAACCACCTTGATTGTGGTTCACTTTTTAGGGGGTTTGCGGTTCATACCTAGGGCTTGAATGTGAACCGCATTACCCCCTGAATGTGAACCACATTACCTCCTAAATATAAATCGCCTTGATTGTAGTTTACTTTTAGGAGCTTTATGGTCCATAGTTGAGGCTTGAATGTAAACCACATAACCCCTTGAATGTGAGCTGCCTTGATTATGGTTTACTTTTAAGGGGTTTGCGGTTTATAGCTAGGGCCTAAATGTGAACCACCTTAATTGTTATTTATTTTCACAGGGTCTATGGTTCATAGCTGAGGCCTGAATGTGAACTACATGACACTCTTAATGTGAACTGCCTTATTGTGGTTCACTTTTAGGGGGGCTGTAGTTTATAGCTGGGGCTTGAATGCAAACAACTTGACCTCCTGAATGTGAACGATCTTGATTGTAATTCACTTTTAGGGAGCTTGCGGTTCATAGTTTGGGGCTTGAATGTGAACCGCATGGGCCCCTGAATGTGAACCACTTTGATTATGGTCCACTTTCAGTGAGTCTGCGGTTTATAGCTGGATCCTGAATGTAAACTGCATGACACCCTGAATGTGAATTGCATAGCCCTAAAGATGAATTGCCTCCCCTCTAAATATGAACTGTAGCTGTACTAAATGTACATCACGGGCTTGGGCCCTACCCAATAATTTAAAGTTATCCTACAGCTCAATTAAATTTACCCTACCCCATAACTAAATTTTTATAATCACCCATGCAGTAACTTTATTATTACTTTTCATCTTCCATCCTTTTTTACTTCCAGTGTCTTTCACCCTTTACACCAGTTGAATTTAAAAAAGGCGACTGTACGTGGGTACAAGCGACTGCATTTGCAAAAAAAGGCAATAGGGGAAGATTTTTGTGATTATGATTCTAGAAAAGCGATATGTCCCTAATGCCTTCTTGCTTTTTTTTTCCATGTCACCTTTAATATTAGTTTATCTTTTTTTTTTTAATCATTAAATGCCTTTTATGTTATGTTGTCACCTTTTATATATTTATATATTGTTATTGCCTTTTTTGTATGGTTGTAGCCTTAGTTGTTGCCTTTCCACTTTTTGTATACTTTGACCTGCTTTTTTCTATTAATTGTCATCTTTTATACATTATGGTCGTTACTTATATGCCCTTTGACATCTGCAATTTTGACTCAGCAAATACCATGAAATTACTTTTCTTATAAATTAATCACTTTTACTATACCAAAATCGTTTGCTCATCTTGTTCATCATCTTTATAGGTAATCTAATGCTAATTGATCATTGTCTTTCTATTACTCATAAATGCCAACACCTCATCCAAGGGAAATTTGCATTAATTATTGTAACTAGTATGATGTTAGAGTTAAACTAGATTGCATGTGTGCCACATCAGCTTATATGCAAGGAGGTGTGTTAACTGAAAGAATCTCATATGGTAAAATAAAGAAGCCAATCGAGGCTTTTGTATTATGATTAAATATACTCCACTTATAAGGAGTTAGTTTAAATATGATATTTTAACACAATTTCCTTCTACCTCCCCTTTCTCCTATATTCCTTAAACTAGCATTTTTTTGCCAATTTCTTACAAAATCCTCTAAGATCAACAATTCCAGCATGTTCCATTAAAATCAAGTCTTATAAACCAAATTTATATATATTTTGGGCATGGCCTTAAACATTAAATTTTATCAATTTTTTGTACTCTTAAAATTTAAAGAAGTATTTTAATTGACACTTAAAAGTTTCAAAAACATCTTAATTATGCCTATTTGAATATTTAAATATAATAAAACTCATAAAAGGTATGAATATATCAAATGTTGGACCTTTTTATCTCTAAGTTTTATTTTATTTCCCTCTTTTAATGATAATTTTTTTGACTTCATTATAAACATTATACTTTCATGCAACGTAGTGTTCTATTATCAGTATTAGGAAAAGTATGAAAGTGACAAAATTTTTATCAATTTTTATACCTTTAACGTATGTGGTTTTTTTTATTTTTTTTAATAAGATCCAAATTAATTTGGTGTTGTATATTTATTAGAGGTATAATTAGAAATAGGAATCTAAAAAAAAAAAAGAAAAAACAGTCCCATGTTTATTTTCTAAAAAAAAAACAAAGAGCAATCTGCATGTCCTTTTTTTCTTTAGTACATTTTCTTAAATTTATATATTAATATAAATTTTAATGGAAAAAAAATATTAAATAGCCATAAGAATTTAAACTTTTGTAACAAATTATGTCCTTTTCAATTTTAAATATAATATCAAAAAAATTTATTAAAATTTTAGCTTATGTCTCTTTAAAAAGTCAAAGTTATGATAACACAATAATGGTAAATCTATTTAATTATTTGAGCTAAGTAATATATATAGAATCTCCATTTTAATAATTAGCTTTTTGAATCTAAAGCATAGTACTTAAGGTAAAATTTACTAACTTAACTTCTAATAAAATTTATAAGTACATAATACTATTAAGGTTTTAAATTAAGACCTTTTCTTAATAGATTGAATACCATTTTTAAATTTTACACTAATAAAAAATTTTTTGACATCTTTGATTAGATTTTAAAAATATCATGAAGTAATTTTATAAGTACTCTACAATGACAAATAAAAAAACTTCAATCAATTTTTTTATAAAAAATATTACTTATAGCATATTCTATATTATATTATTATTGTTGTTGTTGTTGTTTATATGAAGTAGAAATCTAATAAAATGAGTTATCTGTTATAATGAATTACACAAATGAGAATAGTTATGATGAAATATTATAATAAAAAAACTACTACATAAGAGATAGAAAAATTAATAAGAAATATATCTAAACTAAAAAAAGTAAAAATCATTATTGTAATTATTTATTTTGGATAAAATAATAAGAATTATAGTTATTAGAGTGAAAAATAACTTAGTATTTACTTTACGTGCAATGCACGTGTGCAGTTACTAGTATATATATATAGCTTTTATAGTGACGAGCAAAATATTACTCCCTCCATTCCAAATTTTTTAAAACACTTTCCTTTTTAGGTCATCTCAAATTCTTTGAAATATTTCTTTATGTAGTAAATTTATCTCATCTCATTTACTATAATACCCTCATTTTAACCCCCCCTCTCTCTCTCTCTCTCACTTGCCATTTTATCTTTGTTCTCACTCTTCCTTTCATTTGGCCCAGAATGGCTCGACGGCGGTTGCTATTGTATGTCCACTATCGGGGTGAGCATCCACACCTGGTGAGGAGGTTGTGGGTTTGTGCACGAATTGACGAGACAAAGGAGGCAACAATCAACTGGACGGAGTTGGAGATGGAGAGCAATCATGCTGTACGAAATCAACATGACAAAGACGGAGACAATAATCAACATGTTAGGGATAGCAATTGATGCATTGGGGATAAAAGCGACAAGATCGAGGACTGAAGTGAGATGGCAACAATGTGACTAGACGGATATTAAGGCAACGAAGCTACTGGACGAAAGCAATGAGGTCAAGATAGAAGACAGAGACGAGGCGATGAGGGAGACTGAAGGGCAAAACCAGAAGCCGTGTGCAAAAATGCATCTCACCTTAAACTGCGTGCAATCCCATTTGTTTCAATTAACACGGGACAGAGGGAGTAATATTTTACTAGATGAGTTCGGAATGACGAGAAAACAAATTTTAACCTTTTGCGGAATGTAGTTGACAATATATGTCTATATATATGTACATGTATGTATGTATGTGTGTGTAGTGACCAAAGCATTAATATTTTACTAGATGAGGGCGGCATTACGAGAAAATTTTTTTTAACTTTTTGCCAGATGCCGTCAACAAGATAAACAACGCACCAGACAGAACACAAGTGCCATGTTGAAGGAGTAAACTTAAGGATGGCAGAGCAAGGTTTAGAACTTGTTTGGCGCACATCTGTACGTTTTCCTTACATTTTATCCAATTACTCAGTCTTTTGAACGTTTTATCTATCGTAGAGATAAATAGATACTAATGTATATATATCTTAAAATTCTTAGCTAATTGAAAACTTTTCGAAAAAGAAATCTTGAATCAATCTTAAAACCTTGATGGCTCTCATTGAATTATGGTTTAGTTTATGTCACACAATAATTAATGCAACATAATAAAAAGCTGCGAAATTACTTGTTCAATCAATAGACCGCAATTAAGTATCAAATTAAACAGCTGGGCTGGGCTGGGCTGGGCTGGGGATTGTTAACTTGGCACCTGTCGCTGGCAAATCGATTTTTCAACATTTGTTCACCTTGTTTTACCACAGTTCCTAGTGTAAATCAATACGCAATACTTCATTGAAATATCAACTTCTAAGAAACTGAGCAATGATCTCAATTCTAATTATGGTAGCCTCAATTTCACTGTTGATTTATGCATTTAGTACCACTTGAGGTATCATTTAGAAAAATAAAATATCAGGGGAAAAATCACTTTATAACCTTCAAAAATACAGAAAACAAAATCTTGTAATCTAAGTAAAAAGTCTTTAGATGTCATTGCCAATGACACCAAAAGTAACAAAGTTGGTGTAGAGGTTGATGTTGCCATTGTTGAAGGCTATGAAGTCAACTTGCCTATGGGCTATGGCTGCCTGGACCGAAGAAGTTGTTGAACATGCCAGGGAATTAGATTCAGACGAGGTCCTGTGAGGGAGACTTGGACTAGAGGTTGGTTACAATGAAACTTGGAACCGGGTTCATGATTCTGTCTTTGGCTCTGAAATCAATTGATATGTTTGTTTTGTTTCTCTTCAAAAGCAAAAATTTATCCGGCCTAAAACAAAAAGATAAGTTACTATGTATATTGGTTTTATTTTTCTTTTTATTTTTTTTTTGTGATTTTGCCTATATTATATACTTGAATATCATTGTTAATAAATATATTAGAAAAATTCAAAAAATTTTTGAACTAATGTATTATATACCATATGGCCACACAAATAATTTGATATATCTATTCACTTATTTTGGTTTCTCACCTGATATATTCACTATTTATTTTGACTTAAACTTTTTCATGTTTCGCAAAACTAAGCTACCGCTAGCTTATGGGCATTTAAAAGTAATACTCTTGAGAACTCATTGATGGAGAAGTCTCCAAGTCAATCCACTTTTGTCACTCATAAGGAGATTTACTAAGTCAGACTGAAATCAAGAAAATCATGAGGTGCGCTAAAATGCAACAGGAAGGGCCAAGGAAGAAGAATTGGCATAAGAAAAAGGAAAAAACTAAAAGGGAAAA
>KK903580.1:0-35571 GCA_000696445.1 Aquilaria agallochum | reverse complement strand
ATTTCTTAAATTATTTTAATTAAATGCTTTATAATTCTGGGAATTTAAGATATCTTTTAAAATTAAGGTTTATAAAATTGGGGGTGTTACAAAAATACTTATCACTTTTTTTAATCATTATTGCCTTTTTTATTTTTAATCGGATTTGAATAATTATTATCGGTTTTTTTTACAAATTATAGCATTTTTTTTGTCTTTATTTATTTTTTAAAAATATTTATTAGTTTTTACATATTTATCACGTTTTATAATTTTGAAAAGACTTTTAGTAAGTATTAACATTTTTTTTTTCAAATTATCACTTTTTTTGTTTTACAATCGGTTTTTAGATTTGTTATTTATCGCTTTTTTATATTTAATCACTTTTTTAAAATATTTTTAGCATTTTTAATTATTTATCACCTTTTTTAATATTTAATCACTTTTTTGAAAAAATGTTCGCTTTCTCTAGTTTTTTATAGATTTTTTATTTAATTTTTTTTAAATATTTATTGCATTTTAGCATTATTTATCACTTTTTCAGTTTTTAATATCTTTTTAAAAATATTTACTAATTTTTTAACATTTATCACATTTTTTAAAAAATTTCACTTTTTTTAGTTTTTATCACATTTTAAAAATATTTATTGCATTTTAGGTATTTTTATAACTTTTTTGGTTTTTAATCGCTTTTTAAAAATAGTTACCATTGTTTAACATTTATCACTTTTTTTATATTTAATCAATTTTTTAAAAAAATATAATTTTTTTTAGTTTTAATCACTTTTTTTTATTTAATCGATTTTTTTTAATCAATATTTCACTTTTTTTTAGTTTTTTAATGACTATTTTTATTTAATTATTTTTTTAAATTATTTATTACATTTTAGAATTATTTATCACTTTTTCGGTTTTTGATAGCTTTTTAAGAATATTTACCAATTTTTTAACATTTATCACTTTTTTTAATTTTTTATCACTTTTTAAAAATATTTATTGCATTTTAGAATTTTTTATCATTTTTTAAAAATATTTTCCATTTTTTAATATTTATCACTTTTTTTTTAATATTTTATCATTTTTTTTGTATTTAATCAATTTTTGTTATATTTATTTGTTTTTTTTAGTTTAATCGTTTTGTAGTAATCAATTTTTTTTTTTCAAACTGTATTTTTTTTTCTCTCTCCACCTTTTTTTCTACGCTTTTTCTTTTTCTTTTTTTTTCCTTTCTTGTTTCTTCTCTCTCCTCTCTCCTCTCTCCTCTTTTTTTTTTTTTTTTTTTTTTTTTTTTTTTTTTTTTCTCTTTTCTCTTCTTCACCGGCTGCGCCTTTCCCACGCTTCCCATTTTATCTACGTCACCATGATCAAGGGTTAAGATTTGGTGCGTAAGGGTACCCCTTTTTGGGGTGGGTATTATAGAAGGCTCCACGTTTGGACACTCTGATTTTGATGTTTTTGCCTCCCTCTTAGCAGGCGCAATAAATTCGAGCATTTACAGCTCTCTAAATGATTCCCCGTACTTTTTTATTTTAGGATTCAAGATAAGTTAAAGTCAATTACATAATGACTAGATGTACAATTTGTTAATGCAATTATCATATGTATTATGGGCTTTTAACTTTACTTTACAATTTTTAAAAAAAAGACTCAAAATTGATAAACTTTTACTAAATTATTGGTATTTATGTGGTTACATGCAAAAAGTTAAGTTACTCGCTTCCTCTTTTAGAAACTAATCGTGAAACATTTGATAGTGATTTTTAAAAATGAGTTATTACTGATTATTTTGATATAGGGTGATTATTCCCTCAATTTATATATCAATTGAAAGTTTTTAAATAAACAAGTTCAAAAGAGTTTTTTTTTTACTTTTTTTTTCTAAAAAATTAGTTATTTTATTGATTTTTATTTTTCTTGGTTGCATATGGAAAAATTCATAAAAAAATCATAAAAGTAAATACTCGATACAAAATTAATCAAATTTTAAAATTAGTAATTAAATTACTTCTGTAAAAAAATTGTGGATTCATGTAACTTTTTTAGTTTTCTTTTGTTACAAAATTGTACTATATTATACCTGTTCACATTACTTTACAAGTAATCTTGCAGCATGTGATATAATTTAGGAATTAATATATCATTTAGTATTTTCTTGTAAAGCTTAGATGGAAAGGGGAACGTCATACTTCGGTTGGTGTAAGCAAGTTTTTAAAAGCAATTGTTCTATTAAATATTTATAATAAAAAATTAGAATTTTGGAGTTTCCTTAACTTGAATTTTTGCACCATAAACTTGGATCTACAGGAACATATGTTAAAAAATTTGATAAGCACATAGTGCTATATACGTTGTTTCTAACTGTGTTGTTTCACCTGTCAGCAAAGGTCAAAGGAATCAAATTAGCCACACGCATGATTGATTAACTACTGTAGGGAAATGGTAGTTTATGATTAATTTTTTTTCTGATTAATGTATGGGAAATTGTTTACAAAATTATGTGCATAGCTGAAATTTAAACCATTCGTTAAATATATTTTCACACCATTTAGTAAAATTATGTAAGGAACATCTAATTTATTTGAACTTAAATCAACTTAATTTGAAATAATTTATTTTTTCTCACAATTAATTTTATTTAAAATATAATATTGTATAAGTGTAATAATCCATTAAAAGTAAAATTTTTATAATATTATTAAATTTTTATGATTTTTTTTTATGAGATGAGGATAAGAGAAGGCTGGAAGCGAGGCGTCGGCTAGAGGAAGAAGTGGAGCCGAGCCGGAGCAGGACGGCGCGCGCGACCACCGACACTAATTAGTACGACCCATTAACGATGATTCATCCCTTATCAATTATCAACATGGGATGCTCTCATGAATCTGACAACTTGTACTTGCTCTCTGAATTGCAGCCACAGTCCTAATCCACAGTTAATTTACTTTCTTGGTCTCTAACCTTTAAATTATCCTAATTTGGTCATCGACATTTTAAACAAGTCTCATTTTGGTCATTTTCTTAAGGGCAAATTATAAAAATCATATTGTGGTTTGGTCTAACCTATACTTTGCCCCTCAATTTTAAAAAATCTACACTTTACTCTTTGCTTTTTTTACAGTGTCTAACAACAACTTCTAAAAATCTAGCTTAAATTATATAATAATCATGTTCTGTAATTTCAAGCTTTTTTATATTTGTTTTATAGCTAATTGACTTTTAAAAAATACTAATATGCATTTACAATAAAAAAATGTATATACAAAAAGGAAAACTAATCATTTAAAATGTCTATTAAATATAAAAAAATATTAAAGAGATTAAAATTACTAGAAGGTAACTTTCGTTCAATTTAAATTACTATTTCAAAAGTTATTATCAGATAATATAAAAAAAGGGCAAAATGGAGATTTTTAAAAATAAAGCTACAAACTGTAAGTTATGGCAAACTTCATAGGATAACTGTAACTTTCCTTTTCTTAAAGGGTTGTCGTTTTCCGTTATAATTGACAAAAAGTGGAATATTATCATTGTCTTGCCACAAAACCAGCAATTTTCACGGCTCGTAAAAGTTGAAAACAAAAGAAATACCCCTGGTTACTATAATAATAAATAGGTAACTTACACTGTGAGTCCTCTATTTTTTTTTAATCCTAACTAGGCGTCTTTCCTGCAATCTGTTATCATAAAATCTCTAAACTTATAGTGTTCTAATTGAATTATTCTTGTCGCTTTAACCATTAAGTAGTAATGAAAGTATTGATGTGATATTAAGATAACATTCTTTATCACCTAACATATTCCAATTAACCGCTTTAAACTTTAGTATTTAATAATTACACCCTTAATACCATTGTCATGCTTTACGCTTCAATCTCAAACTTCAAAACGTCTCCACACCTATTAGATCATCTCTCTTTTCCCAATCTAAGTCCGCCATGGATTCCTCCCCCTCCTCCTTCTTTGATCCTTCGTCTTCCTCTTTCAATTCCTACCCGAGTTCATCAACTCAATCATTCTCCAATAGAAACACTTTCTCCAACGTCCACAATACCCTCCGTGGAGCCATGTACAATTCAATGGTGACACTGAATTTGGGAAAACTATGTAAGTAGTATATTTTTGTTTTAGAAAATACTCATTATAACCTCATGAAATTTTTAGATGATGACCCCACTCATTACAAAGTGTATAAAATTAGTTTCAATTGTCTTGGTTAAAATAAATTCCTGGTTACGCACCTACTAGAACCTCTCATCCCTTTCACACCTGTACTGTCATTGATTCCACCTACTGGTTTCTCCTAGCACAGCAACCTCCGTTGATAGCAATCTTCTTCCTCCACAACAATGGATTGGGTAAAGCATGTGGATACGCCTAGCCCGGGCCTCTCCATTTTGGTTTGATGGATTACGAGAAACGTTAGGGAGACTAGTGGTAGGAAAAATCCCAAGCAAAATGCTCCAAAGTGAGTTGGGATGAGAAATTACTGAGGAAAATTGAGGGGGAATCTACCTGCCTCTTGAAATCTAGAGGACTGTAAACTGTAATTAGTAGATAATGACATATATGCTTCAATTAAGTGTCGAATTTGGGTTGGAGGTTGGGCAATCAGATTGTGGAACTGTTAGTCTGCCATTTGTGAAACAATAACCTTGTTTCTTACTTAGGCTTAGATTAAAAGTAAAGCAACTAAAAAAATTATATTGTCAATTAAAAGTCAACTTGCTATCTCAATGAGTTTTTTGTCATTCGCTCGACTTAGGCATGTATCAAATCGTGAGACTTTGTTGCTATTTAAAAGAGTAGGTTATGGTTAGTCCCTAATTTTTATTATTAGTATTGATAAATGTTAATTCACGTGGCCAAAATTGTTGACTTTTTAAAAATTTCAAGCTTCTTTTTCTACATCATCACATCACATTTTCTGTCATTTCTTACTTTGGACTTTCATTTTGTAGGATGAAGTAAAGAACTAAAGCATCGGATTGGATCGAAAGTGAACGGAGTGAAAAATGAAAAATTTGGACGAACAATTCATTGGGGTTGTGGCCCTAAGTGACACTATAGCCCCACAGTTCAATGATTTTTGCAACTGACTTTGAGCCTTAGGCATTGTGATGCCAATGCCTTTCGTGTTTTGGACGCTGCAGTGCTTCTACACCAGGATGAAAATGGTTCCCCACCTCCAATGTGAATCTAAGCATACTATTGGCTAGAGGATTTGATCTAAATGGGCCAGTGAATGAAAGAGACACCTCCAAGATTTAGAAAAATCTAGAACCAAGCTTAAAGGCATTCCTTATTCTTCATCTTCTCAAGCTAGAGCTATATTTTCTTCTTCATCTTTTTTCTCAACTTTTATCAATCTTGTGGACGCATTTATGGAAAGTTGCTTAGAGGAGGCTTTGAGCTCTCGAGGATTTCTTAAAGACTTAAGGAGTTAAGCTCATTTAGTTCACTTTGGTTCCTTCTTTCTTTTTCCTTGTAGCTAGACATGGATGTTGTTTTGTGTATTTTTATGTTTAGTTTAATTATAGAGTAGTTTTGTATATACTTTCTATGGTTATAGCTACTTGAATTGGTCACAGTGGTTGGATTAATGGCTATTTAGCTTTGATTTTACTCCTTTGCATGTTTACTCTTCTCCTTGAGCTCATTATTGTGTTGATTGATTAAGGGCCTCAGTCAATTGCACCTAAACTCTTGGAAAAAATTAAAAAGAATTGGAATTAGGAAAAGAGTGTAATGGTCATGGGCTTGTTGGGAAACTAGTCTAGGACACTAAGTGAAGGTAAATTGAACTTGTAATGCCCCTATTAAGCTAGTAATTTGGATGAGAGTCCATTCTAGTGTAAGCTTGGAAAAGTGACCACTTGGGAGAGTAAGGACACAATTAGTTAGTTTTACCAACAAGTAAGAAAACCAAACCATTAGCCTTAATTCACTAACTAACCAAGTCAAATAGTGAAAACCATAGGAAGTATATTTCATCAATTCACTAGAAAACCTCTAATTTGCATTGTATTTATTGTTCTTGTTTAGTAGTAATTTAAGTAGAGTTGCAAACTTAGTTATTTTCATAGTGAGTAAATTATCAATTGTTGTTTGTTTAGCTAAAATGAGTTTCAAGGTAGTGGTAATTGACAAACAATACAAATCAATTCTCATGGAAATGATATCTTACTCACTCTATCTACACACATCCCAAGTGCTTAATTAGGGTTTAAAACTCACAACAAGTATTAATTTTTATCTATAACATATTAATTACTCTTGTTTTGTCTTGAACACAAAACATATATTTAAGTTGAATTCTTTTCATTTAAAACCTTTTTTAAAATATTTCATTTTAGTTCCTATGGACAAAAGATTTTAACTTAAGCTCAATTCGTTTAATGTTAACATACCTGATTTAAATTGTTCTCTAAAACTGGATCCAATATAGTGTGGGCCTAAAAATGATTTCCCCCTAGAGTTTACAATATTTACAATGGAGACAAGAGTGTTTTCTTCTGAGTCCTTAAAGCTCGCCCCAATCTTATACCTCACACTATGGGTGGGAACAAGCTGAGTCGAAAACGCATATCCTAGTATCAAAACTCAACTCATTAAGGATTCACCCGACTCAAGCTCAACTCAAGCTCTAGTTCGATAAACTTAGTAAACGGGGCTCGAAGCTCAGCTTAAAAAAGCTTAAAAACTTGATTCGAGGTTTGAGCTTGAGGAAAGTGTTAAAATTTTCATAAAAAATAAAAATATTGTATTATAATTATATTATAATATTGTATCAATTTTCATATTAGGCTTATTATACTTGATAAGGATTTGATCCAAACATTATCAGATTAAAACTCGACTTGTTAATCATTTGAATCTTAGATGTAGCTAGAGTTCGAGTTCGAGGCTCGTTAGGCTCAATTCCATAACAAAAAAAAAATCAACTCAAATTAAAATTGTTTGATAAGGAGCCCTAGCCATTTTACCCCTACATCACACCAAGGGTGCCTAAATGTTCATCGCCCACCAGGTCTCTCAGCCACAATGCAACCGTAGCACTGTCTAACTGTATTTAGCAATATCTTAGTCCTTTAAGTTGTACAATATCTAACTTGTTGTACGTGTGCACTTATTAAAAGCACGTAAATCCCATAATGTCTCTGACCAAGTTACCCATCGTGAGTGGAAAAAATCTGATCCAACTAATTAAGAAAAAATCATTACCTATTCAACAACATCCCACCAAACAAACATTTAATTGGAAAAAATGGATGATTATGACCTACTCAATAATCAAAGTGGGATACAATAGAATGATTCAACCAACTGATCTGGTTTGTGAGATTCAGATGTAGGAGGACTTGTAAAACAAGGTGAAACATTACTTAGGATAGGGAAATGTGCTAATTGGTGATATATGATGCAAATTAGGGGCTTTATGAAATTAGTTGCTCACTTTGGTGGTGGGCTTCATAGCATATTCTTGTCCTGCCATTGTAGCTAAAGAAAGTTGGATTGATGCAATAGGTGGCCATCGAGCAGGATAGAAATTAAAAGGTGAAGGAGTGGGTTGAAATTGTAGAGAGAAAAACACATAGCTGGGAGTTGTGATTGGGAAATCTAAGTGATGCCCTGAAAATGGGTGAAAGTATAGTAGTTTTGAGTTACATGTAATTTAACTAAACTTTACAGGCAGAAGAAGAACAAAAACATAAGCCCCACATCTCACTCATGGGTCCGCCCACAATAACACGTTCGTTGGGTTTATTTAAACCTAACAGAACAATCTTAAGTAATCATCCAACATCAAATTTTAAAATATTAAATTTGAACTGGTTGGCATCGCATTGTTAATAAATGAGTATATATACCCACACATTGCAGTGAAAATTAGTTCATAAAATTCTATAGATAGATACATAGAGGACATAAATGAAATAGTAGAATGTAGCAATTTATTACATTGTTGGATCAATGCTTATAGAATCAATTACATGGACTTAAATAACAAAAATAGGACACAATACTAATTATTGTGAGGGAAAAAAAAAAAGAAGAAAGAGTACTTTGCATCCTCTAATCTCTACGCAGTAACAAAGAAACCAAATGTCATCAGCTCATCGGGCAACTAAGAAATCAATTATCATCTACCCAATTCCGCAAAAAAAAATGGAATTCATTACTTGCCAATTAATGGATATAAAAAAGAATTTATAAAAATAAAGCATGAAAATAGGAGAACACTATAATTTTCAGTGGCATGTTTGACTTGCCCAAATTCTTGTTGCTAAGTAATAGGAAGCCCTTAAACAATCAATAAAAATCACTAATCTTCTTTGTACTTATAGTGTCCCTAAATGAGAGACAAAAGAACACCTTCATCAATAGGCACATAATACTAATATGACAAAACTAACAAGAAATATGGACCATAGAAATGGGAGAAAAATTAACATAAAAAATAGAACATGCAGGTTAAACTTTGTATACTTAAAACATCTATAAACATAAAAATGAAAGCCCTAAAACAATCAATAAAAAAAGATCAAATATTTTCACATCCGCAACACCTCTTAGTATAAAAGGCAAAGATCTATGGTTAACTTGTAGACAGAGTGCCCCATAAACCAAATCCTAATGCACAAGGGAAGGTCTTGGTAAGGTCTGTCAAAATTTAAACTAAAAGTAAAGGGATTGCCTGTGATTCATTGTTGATATCATAAATGTAATACAACCATCAAATCTGGAGCTTCAATAAGGCTAACTTTATGTAAACCATATAAACAAAACAAAGCTTCTAGCTTTTTGTTTTCTTAGTCCATTTAAGAAGGATAAAGCATCAGGCCAACTAACAATCAAGAGCAATAGGTATATTTCATATTATTTTTTTTGAAAATTTACCCAAGGACATGCAAAAGATAGAAAACACAGAAAACCAATAAAAATGACAAACAAAAAAGGAGACTTGGTGCAACAAACTAAGGAAAAACAATCAATAAATCAATAAAGATGCAATATGCGAAAGAGGAACAACAAAGAAATCCTCTAGAAAAGTTTACATGAGGGGGCCTAAATAAAGGGAAACAAAAGGGCATGAGAAGATGACAAAACTAAACTTACATTGTGAAGAAATAAACTAAGAAAAATCTAAACAACAAGGAAATGATTCAATTAAAGCAAGAGAACTTTCTTGTATGTGACCATTATGAAAGAAGCTCCAACAAAAAATCTCACAAAGATAAAAGATAAAAGAAGAAGGGGTATATTACAATCCCAAGAAAGTGAAAGCAAGACAAGTACAACTAAACCTCATTGCCCATCCATCCTTTTCTAAATTATGAACTTTTATCTCTAGCTAAAACATACTTATAATATCTTAAGTTGACTAAGGCTGGAAGAGTAAAGAAAATAATAAAAATGATTCAACATGAAATAAGAAAACAATATAAAGCAAATAAACATAAGATCATCTTGTATAAAATTGAAACCTCAAACTACTCAAACACACAAACCTATGCGCAAAACCATGTTGGCCGACTGATGCATAATACCATCAAACATTCATACCATAATAAAACATATGAAAGACTAGCTAAGCTTGTATATTTAAAAAATGAAACACAAAATATAGAAAATAGAAAATGGAAGACGGAGTTGAAAATAAAAAAAGGAATATAGGGTTTGCAATTCTTCAAGAATGAGGTACAGTGTGTTTTTATATTACCTAGAAGAAAGTTGTTATCAATCTTCCTAGTTAGGTGGCGATGGTTGATGCTTTACCTTCTTTGCTCTAACATTAACAATTAATTGATATGTCAAATTATAAAAAGAAGGTTAGATTTTAGCGGCAAAGCATTATTGCTTATAACCAGAGCAAGATAAAGTAGTGGAGATTAAAGCATAGTATGTTAGCTGTTTTTCTTTCGATCATAATAATTCAACTTATTTACATAAGATGTTGTCTCTATACCTCTAGTTGGCTAACATAAATGAGTCAAAATAAAAATAGAAAGATAATAGTGCTAAATGTTTGTAAATCATAAAATATACGTTGGATGTCTAAAGAGTTTTATAATACAGGATTATTTTCAACAAAAATTAACTGTGCTAGGTGGATCTAGATTAGTTATATCACTAATATTGGTACTAATAAAAGTGAGTTATAGAAATAAGTCACCCATGAAAACATCATGTGAAAGACGCAAATAAGAATATTTTAGGTAAAATAATAAAACATGGGCAAGTAGAAATGTAGAATATGAAAAGCTTGGAACAAAGTAATTGACAGACCAAGTTATATATGTAAAAATTTGCCCACAACCAAGAAGTTGGTGAAATTGTAAGAGTTAGACCAAAGTGAAAAAAAATATATCTTATGGAAAGAAGAGAATACTCATGTAGACACATGTAATGAAAAGTGAAATGAGAACAACTAGAAAAAAATATATATTGTCTGCAATCTTGGACAAAGAAATGACAATGAAAAAACAAATTGTAACTTACATGAATAATTCGATAGATCTGACTGGATGGGCAACCAGAGGCAATGTAGTGAATAATTGAAAGAGAAGTATCAGGTCAAAATCATGAAATATAAACAGTCACAAACTGGCAAAAAAAAAAAAATATAAAACAATGAATCTAGCAGAAGTAAGGTGCAAACCATCTTACCTTAACGATGAGAAATAACAGAAGATGGCACTAGGCACAAAAAAATCAATAGGAAGTAAAAAAATTGAAGGCAAAGAGAAACAATAAGGAAGATGAAGCGACTTTAGGTGACCAATGGAAATAAAAGAACCATGAGAATCAAAAGGCAGAATCAAAGACAAACCAAGGACTTAGTTGAGAAATATTATATAACCAAGAAGAAGTAAGAGAAAATTATGCATAGATTTGTAATGAAAGTGGTATTCCAACTCAAATTTGAGATTAAAAACTAAAGGTCCCAGCAGCTCGCAAAACATATGCAACATATGAAAAACTAAAGGAAAGAGGCTATAATTGTATTGAGACCTAGGAATAATGTATTAAAATGAAAAGGAGATGAACAACCCATAGGAAGATAATGAAAAAAAAATATATCAACAACAAAAGTCCAAGAAAAACTGAAAAACAAATGTGATCACAACAAATTGATGTCAAGCAAGAGCTGAGTGACAATCTTATACTTTCAATAAAAATCAAAGTATAAGCAAATATTGATACTAAATTTCAAAGTTAGAAAATTTCTTGGAAATGACTTAATTCACAAAACTAATTACACAAACCAACAAACATACTAATGAAGTATTTAGGGATCCCAAATAAATGGACTTATAAAGATCTAAATGAACTAAAAAATTTATAGATTAAGGCGAGCTACAAGTTAATTAGAACAATTTGCACATTATTTATATATAAAGTTGGGAAGAATAAAAAATAAAAAAAATTCAATTTCAAAACAGTCACGATTCACCTATGATCAAGAAATTCTAGTCATCAATAAATAATCCAATGATCAAGAATCGGCCATACCTCATCTAAGTTGGTAAAAACTCTAGCATGATGGTTAACACTGCTAACTTAAACTAAGTCGTTAATTCATACCTGAAAGGTAATCAACTATCAGCCAAACCTACAGTAGTTGAGCAGCAACAAACACCATGCCCGCATAATCAGCAAAACATAAAAGAAAAAAATCACCGACAACAACCAAAGTCATCAAACTGAAGGAAAAGATAGCCAAAATAGATGGCACAATTCATTTTGAGAAATTAATTAAATTTGGAAATTTAGTTTATTTGGGTTAGAGAAACAATCGATGATTTATGAAATGAGTGAAGAATAAATGCTTGTAGATGAATAAACTTGGAAATAGAACAACAAAATCAAGATTGGCGCTTGGCTTTTTTTTCCCTCGCTTTCTTCGTTAGCGGCATGGAAATCAATGGGCTAGAATAAATCAAGAACACATTTGAGTTGAGGGAGTAAAACCCAAAAGCAATCCATTTTTCACCAGGCAAGAAGAAGGAATCGATGATTATGGAGAACACAATTGTCTTCTATCCATGCCCTTGGAAAAAGTAACAGACACAAGGAGCAAGCTTGACTCTTTGTGGATGAGAATTTGTGGACAAAAAAGTGAGGAAGATAAAATCGACATGTTGACCATTGTGAAGAAACCATAGTAGAGGGAGTAAAGAATGTAAAGCATCTACATTTCTAGTGAAGGACACAAGAAACCTCTAGAAACCAAGCATAGTGTTATAGGTGTTGTATGGTGAATAAATATGTTGAGCTAAGTCACAATGGTGAAGAAACATCTTGGGCTAGGGCGAACTGTAGCTATTGTTCTGAACAATGGTACCTAGTAGAACTCATATTTGTATAATAGTATAATTTAAATTGTGTAATATTTTTTATGGGTAAATGACACCAATCGTCATTGAACTAATGTCCATATTGTGGATTTGTCCCCGAACTATAAAATATTATATCGTTTGTCATTTAACTATGAAATGTTACACTATTCGTCCTGCCGTTAACTGCAACCATTAAAATGGATGGAAAAAAATATGAAAAACTATTTTTAACCATTGAAAAACTTTCCATTCGTCTTAGAAAACCTTAAAACTTTTACATCTTACAATCAAACTAACTTCTCCTAACCGCCCTCCCTCCTCCCATTAATTTTTATTTCTTATATTTTTTTAATCTAGGATCAATTCCACGTATCCAATACTTATTTGAAAGAAAGAAATAATGTAACATTGTCCTTTTTTAATTTATGTTTTATGTTTTCAAAAATTTTATTTCTATTTTGTTTTCATGATTCCAATAAAATTTTTGTAACTTTAACCCATATATCATTCATTGATGCAAGAACTGATCTTCATCTAGTGGCCTCCCATTCCTTTTACATTGATTTGCTATTTTCTGATAGTAATAAATCTTTCTCCTAATGTTATTCTCTACACTACAGCTTCAGAAGGCATGGAAGCTTGCTTAGAGCTAATGGAGCCCTTGTTCAGCTGTGTTGCCGTCTTGCCCTTCCAACGGCTCATTTTACCAACCCATGCTTTGAACCCCTGTGGCTAGCCACCCACCCCTTTTGCCCTGCTATCCATTCCCTGTCTCATTTTATCGTTCAAAGATGGTATAATATTTTATAGTTTCAGGACAAATCTGCAACATGAGCCTTAATTCAAAGATGATGTGTCATTTTACCCATTTTTTTTATAGTGATAGTTTTTTTCTCCTTTTTTTTTTTTATAAATTGGGCTTCATGTACCACTTCTATACATATGTGGTAACTCTCATCGGAGTAAGCAGATTTCATCAAATCAACATCTACACATATCGTGTTTTAGTTTTCGAGAAACCAGAATTTTTCTTCTTTGAACAATGGAGATACAAAGAGTGGAGAAAGGCTTGCGCATTATTTGATTGATATCGACCCAATGGACCATGCTTTTATGTTGGTTTGTACGATTATAGGCCGAAGCCTGTCGAGTTGGAGTGGACAGAATCATGCCCAAGCCACATGGGATCAAAGAAGGAAATCCAAGAAGTAATTGATTAAGCTGATGATCCAACAACTGGGTGATAAGCGTACGCTAACCTTGCAGTTTGGGGCCTAATTTTGGTCTTGAATAGAATTTAACCAATGAGAAACTATTCCCCATTTGCAATGCTATCCCAGGTGTATTTTGTACGCTGAAAAACCATCAGGACTTTGAATCCTTGACTTCCAAGTCCTGACTGGGCCTTATACCAGTTGAGCTACACATCTGGGCTGGACTCCCCAAACCAGACAGTATATACAAACACATGGCACCTACAATACGGTTGAAAGAGAAGGCACGAGTCACAAACCCATTTCTGATACAATGACTCGCAGTGCGTACAGATGAACATTTCAATCTAAATACGGCACCCTCAATAGAACAATATCACTCATGAACGAGAGCCAAGGAGGACAACCATATCATATCAGACATTCAAGTTTTAAATGATAAATCAAGTCAAGCAGCAGCCTCCTCCCCTTCTTCTTCTTCTTCCTCCTCCTCGTACTCATCATCTGCTGTTGCATCTTGGTACTGTTGGTACTCGGCCACTAGATCGTTCATGTTACTCTCAGCCTCTGTGAACTCCATCTCATCCATTCCCTCGCCTGTGTACCAGTGCAAGAAAGCCTTTCTCCTGAACATTGCAGTGAACTGCTCACTCACCCTCCTGAACATCTCCTGGATTGAGGTTGAATTGCCAATGAACGTTGATGCCATTTTCAGACCCCTGGGTGCGATGTCACACACACTGGATTTTACATTGTTTGGAATCCACTCGACAAAGTATGAAGAGTTCTTGTTCTGGACGTTCATCAGTTGTTCATCAACCTCCTTAGTACTCATTTTTCCACGGAACAGGGCTGATGCTGTTAGGTAGCGACCATGGCGTGGGTCAGCGGCACACATCATGTTCTTGGAATCCCACATTTGCTGAGTCAGTTCAGGGACACTCAAGGATCTGTATTGTTGTGATCCCCTTGATGTCAAGGGAGCAAATCCAACCATGAAGAAGTGGAGGCGTGGGAATGGAATGAGATTAACAGCAAGTTTACGGAGATCAGAGTTCAGCTGTCCAGGGAACCTGAGACAGCATGTGACACCACTCATAGTAGCAGAAATGAGGTGGTTAAGATCACCAACTGCAACAAGACAAAACAAAGGGCAAGAAGTCATTACAACATGGACCATATACCGATTGCTACACAAGGGCTAGCATCATGATACTAGCTAGCAATTGACCAAGTAAGTTTACAAAAGAGGAATAACAAATATAGGAACATGTTCCTGAGAACATTGTAGTGAAAATATAGTATGACATGTCATTTTCCCGTTTATTTTGAAGGGCAAAGGGTGGGGAGGTATCTGCAAGTAAGAGATAATTCTAGAAAGCTAACTAAGACTAATCAGTAAGCAAGTCACATCTCAACCGCTGGCAGTTACAACTACCAACCTACCAATGAACAGTTTTTTAAAATATTCTTTTCTTGATGAGCAGTCTCTATAACATATCTTTCCACAACTACAAAGGACAGGCAGATAACACACACACGAAAAGGAAATAAGTATAAAAGGAAGCAACATAGACATAATTCACCTTGAAATACAAGTCTAAAGAGAAGAAGAGCCAGCAAGCTTGATACTAATTGACTTCCTAACAACTTAAAATAGCCAAGAAAAATGTGATTAAAACATCGACAAATATGAGCAAAGAGAAATTTTATTTGAAATATAATTTGGGCTTACAGGTGGGCGTCGCAAGCTTAAGTGTGCGGAAGCAGATGTCATAGAGAGCCTCATTGTCCAACACCATACATTCATCCGCATTCTCAACAAGCTGATGGACAGAAAGGGTAGCATTGTATGGCTCCACAACTGTGTCAGACACCTTTGGAGATGGAAAGACCGAAAATGTCAACATCATTCTATCAGGATATTCCTCCCTAATCTTTGATATAAGAAGGGTTCCCATGCCGGATCCGGTGCCTCCTCCCAAGGAATGACATAATTGAAATCCTGCTCCAAAAATATAAAATAATCAGATTTCAAAACCAGTCAGAAGCATGATCAGAAACATGATGTAGGCATTCATGACAGAAAAAGGTGCATTTACATTACACCCCAGACAACACAATAACAGCAAGCTAGAAAGCTCAGCATCAATCCACCTAAATTCCAGAGGAAACGGTACAAGCTTATGAGTAATGCTGTAATGGAACTCAAGTACAAGCAGAGAGTACCAGTGAAAGATTGAACGGCCATATGAATGGTAGTGCAACATTAAGAACATAAAACCAAAAGAAAAAAAGAAGCTTCCTCTCCTATCCAGCCAAGAAAGATAGCTAAATAGACAACCTAGAAACTAGAAATAAATCTATTCGCAAGTTCTAGTGATGAAAAACAAGCAAAAGCTATTGGAAATTATCACATGAATTCATTAAACGCATTATAAAAAAATCAGAAGCTAACTTGTTACATGTATCAATAGAAGGAGTCACTAAGTTCCAAGACATTTATCTTCAGTCATGAAAACCTAACCCAACGGCGGACGGAATCATTAGAAAACACAAAGTTCACATGAAAGAAAAGAAAATTTTCACAAAGCATGCAAGGGAAGGTTACAAAATTAAAATACCACTATCAATAGGCAAGGACAAGAAGTATAGGACTAAAAGATGTGCCTCAGATCCAAACTAAATCGTAATATCAATCTCAACTGCAATTTTCTAGCAAAACCAAACTAAAATGCGAACCTAGGAATTAAAATCAACAAGAGAGCGAACAGGCTACCCGATAAAAAATTAAACACAATAAATCAGCAGAAAGATTTTGAGCAAACCCTGCAAGCAATCACAATTCTCAGCCTCCTTCCTGACGACGTCGAGCACGGAATCAATAAGCTCAGCTCCCTCGGTATAATGACCCTTAGCCCAGTTGTTCCCGGCCCCAGACTGACCAAATACGAAGTTATCTGGGCGGAAGATCTGGCCGAAGGGGCCGGATCTGACGGAGTCCATGGTGCCAGGCTCGAGATCCATCAAGACGGCGCGGGGGACGTAGCGGCCGCCGCTGGCCTCGTTGTAGTAGACATTGATTCGCTCGAGCTGGAGCTCGGAGTCGCCGCTGTACTTGCCGGTGTGGTCTATGCCGTGCTCGTCGCAGATGACCTCCCAGAATTTGGCGCCAATCTGGTTGCCGCATTGACCGCCCTGGATGTGCAGGATTTCTCTCATTTTCGAGGGTATTTTCCGAGGAAAGTGACGGAAAATGTACTTGTTTGCTGAGGAAGGAGAAGACAGAAGGATATGAATTCTTCTGCTTTGACGTTGCTCGCTCGCTCGCTGGAAAACACAGGGATGAGAGTGATGGGTGGATGAATCAGACATTATTTTTGGCTGCGCTTTTAATAGGAAACTTTTTATTTTTCATTTTTGGCTTTTTATTTTTTTAAAAAAATTTTTCCGGTGAAGGAAAAGTCCAAAAGTAAACCACCAATGTGTTCACCTTGGCTCAATTTAACTATTTATCTTTTTCATGATCGAATTAACCACTAATAATTTTTATAATTGTCAAATAAATCATTAATACATAATATGACTACTCAATGTGAAATATGTCAATTTTTTGTCAAATATTCTGTTACGCTGAAGTGATCCAATTCTGTGGATGCAAATCGGGTCATGGTTAGTGGAGGCGGCTAAAAATCGGCCATTTTGTTGGTGGACCAAAAGGCTTTCAAAGCCATGATCATTGGAACTAATCATATAGATATGTATGGGTGCGCATTGTGTGCAGTTCGAGTCTACTCATTAAGCATATGATCTAGATTCTAATAAAAAATATCATATTTGCAGAAATTTCATAATGTCAATGATTTATTTGATAAGAAAATAAAAATTAGTACTCAAATTAAGCAAGGTAAAAACTTAGTGCCTTTTTTATGCCTTTCTTTTTTGGTGAATTATTTTGGATTTGTCTATTAGAAAATTATATGAAATAGTTTGGATTGAGCAGTAAGAGCTTACAAGTCTACTAGTGGTGGCCGATGGGGCCGACTAGGCCTAGCCGGGCTTGGGTCGGGTTTTTTGGACCCAGGCACGGCTTGAATCAAAGCGAGGCGGGCCTGGGCCGGGTTTGAGCTGGGCCGAGTTAATCCAATTAGTAAAAAAAGTGTTTTAATATGTTTTCAATCGTTGTTTGATAGTAATTTTATGAAATATATAATTTTTAAAAGAAACACCACTGCTGATGCAAATTTTATAACTAAGAAAGCCAAACGGAACTTACATAATTTGGAACGTGCCTTACACTTGAAAATAGCAAAACGTTCCATGAAAAAAATGAAAAGGTAAAATTTAAGATCTATACTTAGCAGCATAATCAGATTAATTACATTATTTAAATTGTAATGAAAACTTACAATATACTCTTGTTGGTCATCATCAAAAGGGACTTTATCATCGAAGCTTTTCATATCTTGTTCCCTTAGAGCAGCAAGTGCCCAATCCCGGTTATAGACGCAAACCTCAACGGCTTCAAGTGTGAACCTTGCTCGTTTCTCCGAGATGACTCGTTTCCCTGCACTAAAGGCAGTTTTGGAGGCGACAGTTAAGACTAGAACTACCAAAATCTCTTGCATCAGTATAGATAAGATCGAGAATCTTCCTCTTTTGTTCTTCCACCACTTGAGGATGTCTTCCTCATTGTTTTCAAATGAAGTGCGGAGATAATCATCCTATTCTACCAATCTCGAGTTTGTGGGTCTCGGTCGTTTGAGGATATTTGCCTCTGGGTTGAACCTTGATGATGATTAGGAAGTGGAATGTCGGGCGGGTGTTGGATCGGATGATCTAACCTTATCAGATTGTTTAACGGAGTAGAGTTATTATAACTCTTTCAAATTGTGGTCAGCTTCAGCAGAAAAAGCAAGTGTAGAAACTTGTGTTTGACCTAAATATGTATGATAGTATGCTTCTAACAGTTGTAGACAACTAGTGATTTTGACATTGAGATCTAATACACATGCAACAAGACAAATTTGTGGGATCTGTTGAAAATAATCAAGTCATTTCTTTTGCATTGCTTCAATAGTTGATTGCAAAAACTCATCGTTTTTGTATTAGTGAAAAACATAGACAATATTTACAAAATATAAAATTTCTTGGTGCACTGTTGGGTCATAAATCTCAGGAAAAAAGTTTGTTGCCTCGTAAAGATATCTAAGCAACTTAACTAACTTAAAACATTTTTCCCAAACCTTGTCTGTTAGCCAATCACCTTGCACTTTTGAGTTCCAAAGTGAGCCAAAAGATTTGCCAATGGTTGAGCGTAATTTAACATCTCAAATGTTGAGTTCCATCGAGTGGGCCAATCGATTTTAAACATTTTAAAAAAAAAATTCACTTCATTTTCAATGCAAAATATTTTAAATTCACGAGCCAATTTATTCCTTATTTTAATAAAAAGTAAAACATTTCAAATTAGCTTAATTTGGTTTTGTAGTTATTGTAAACCATTTTAAACATATAAAATTCAAAATGTGACACAAGTAACGAACATGAAATTTTGTTTCATCAAGCGGTGGTTTTATTTATTTTATCAATTCTCTTAGCGCCAAATCATTATTTGAAGCATTGTCAAAAGAAATGGGCAAAACTTTATCGGTAACAAAAAAATTCATGCAAACTTTCAATAATGCAGTTGAAAATATTCCAACCCGTATGATCAAATTCTATACATTTGAAAGCAATTATCTGTTTTTAAATAACCCATTCATCATCTATCCAATGAATAGTGACATAATAGTAATTTTATCCGATTGAAGATGTCCACATATCAGATGTAAATGACAAATAATAATCAATGATAAAAAAAAATATGCTTGTAAATTACTTCTTCTAGTTTCATACAGTTTAAAGCTTTCTCTCCTGGCTGTTTGCCTAGACAGTTTAAAGAAACCAAATTGAATATATCGAGAGTTAGTGCACAATATATAACATTCATTGCCCTTGTATTCATAGTGCACATGAGATCATCCTTGGGTTCATATTTTGTTCAAACTTTTTGCACTTGATTCCCATTAACCAATTTTGTAGGAATTCTAAGACCATCCTTCATGATCTCTAAAGATCATGATCAATTGCTTGGATATGAATTTACATTCTAGTTTTCCACCAATTAAAGTTTGCGAAGTCAAACAATGGTGGCCTAGATGGGTTTTGCCCCTCAAGATGCATACTAATAGTTGCCATGGATCTTAAAGCTTAAAAATTGCTAGATTTTGTCACAATACAGCCACTAGCTCTGATACCAATTATTGGCCCAAGGAGCAAGCAAGAGGGGAGGGTGAATGGTTGGTTTAAAAAAAAAATTCAATACAATTTTCAGGGCCTAATTCACCTCCGCCCTAAACCTTATAGGAGGTATAGTTAATCCTTCTCTTTCAAATGATGGACTAGGTTATGACAATCCAGGATGCTTAACCCCAACTTCTAGTTCTTAATTAAGTGGGACTTAGGTGGAGGTTATTAATTAACCTATCATATGAAATCTTATTAGATTTCTAGTTTAACAAGTTAAGTTGCAAGTTTAACACACTAAGTTACCAATTTAATGTGTTACTTGAATGAGTGCACCTAATTAAACTTAACTAAATACTTATTTATTGCATATGGGGTGCATATGAGTATGCGTGGGTGGGCTTATGGGTAGATGCCTAATAGGCTTACCTCGGTGGTTGAGTGTGTAGTGTAGGCAAGGGCACAGGAGTGCCTTAGGTGCTAGGCACTAGGGAGGCCTACCAGGGTGTTAGTGGGTATGTGTATACTTGTAGGTGTATGTCTTAGTGTATTTAGGAGGTTTACTTGAGGCCTTTTTAGTGGCTTACCAATCCAACGCACATACAAACGTTCATGTATACATACATACATATTGGGTGGATTAGTTACAAGCCATGCATGCACATTCTAGTCCACCATAAGGGCTTACCAAGCACATTTTGTACAACCAAGGCATAAGCCATACACTACTCTAAGTTCTCACGCCATTAGTTATGTACATGCATTTATAACTCCAAAATTTGGCAACCTAGGATTGCATGGCCCAAAAGTACACACATCCAAAAGTTTGGCTAATTAAGTGACATGTATATCACATAACATAATTACATTATTTCAATGCCTACAGACACTGAAACCTTCATTTTTATTTGGTATCTAAGAATCGTGTCGCTTATGAGCCTTTGGGTCTTTACCCAAACTAAGACTGTACTAAATGCAGCCAACCCCACTGCAGCCATCAAAGCCTACAACCCATTCATAAATTATTAGTTCATATCATGAACTCTTAAGCTAATGAACCCAAGTCATACCTCCTTGAACATATACCTTTCCAAGAGGTTCCTTGGTACCTAATATTCCACTTATTTACCTGAAATAGGCAGAAAAGGGCATAAGTATGCAAGTACTTGGTAAGAGTCCAATATGGCACCTAGTGCCTACACAATGTTCAAAACATTGTTATACATATAAACCTCTCATTTCTCCTTTTAACCTGCAATCAAAGACAAAGAAGACATGAAGGAGACAGGACATAACATAATACAAGATACATAAATACATAATTCTAAATTTAGCATATGCAAACAATCAAAGAAGCATGCAAACACACATACCACAAACATGGTTTCACTTAAACTTAGCAAGAATTTTTTTCATTCAATTTAGCATGTACAATTTGAATTAAATCAAATTAACATAGAGCTCCAGGTAGATGAACCCATTTAGCCATAATTGATAAAAAACCTTAATGCTTGCCATATGCAAACTAACTAGCTTACCATAGTACATAATCATACATAGCCCATTAACTTAGCTCCTAGGTTCATTCGGCCATAGCCATCCCCTAGGGCAGCATCCTCCTTGTAAAAACCCAGGAGAAGAAGCTTCATTTAGAGCTTTATCTAGCTCGAAATTGGCTGCAAGAAAGCAAAAAGCCTTCAACACTTCACATGTGCCACGATAAGCCTACTCCATAAGCCACCATGTTTGGTCTTCTTCCACCTTGGCTCAAAATTTGCTTTCAATTATTTGCAGGAGTTTTAGACCAAAATTTTAGTGAATGGAAACTGTATTTAATGCCTAGGAGGCTACCTTTGAATAAGTTAAGTCCAAGTGGTGGAGGTTGGCTGAAATGGCCTTGGCGGCCAAGTAAATTTTGACCATGTTTTGGTCTAACTCCACATAAGTCTTTTTTTATTGTCTTTTTAACCTGTTTACCTTTCTTGTTGATGTAAATCAAGCACCCACTTTGCCTTTAAATTCGTTCATGTAGGCCCCCAAAATTGCATGTGCACTTAAAGGCATTTTAAGTGCACCCGAGAGCCCCCTAGTACACCCTAGAGTGCTCCTCTTTTTCCTTATGTGTTATTTACTTGTTTTTGCCTTATATTGCAATCCTACTTCTTATTTTATCATTAAGTATCAATCCCACATAGTTTGCTTCAAGGAATTTGGCTTTAAAGTCTCTAGATTCACATAGGTGCACACAAGGTGTGCCAAAGAGCCACCTTGTGCTCCTCCTTGGTGCTCTCTTAGTATTTTTAGGTTTTTTGCCATTTTTTCTCCAAATTGTGGGTCATTACTTCAAAGCCTAGCTAATGCCTTGGCACTAAATTTTTAGCCATTTTTAGCTCACAAATGCAACACTTTTTCTCATGCTTCACTTAGGCACACTTAGAACACCCTTAGGGCACCTCCTAGAGTACTTGTTCTTTTATAGATCTTGTCTTCATATTTGTGACTTGTATTACTTATATACACATATTATATACATTGTATATACATTTTATCATAGCCCTGGCCTATACAAGTCACATGCCTGACAACAATTCTTTGTTGCCTTAAGTTAAAAAGTAATAAAAAGAGCTTATGTAAACTTGCAGTACTCAAAAAACTCTACCAAAAATGTTCTAAAATTTATTTTGAAAATATGCTTTGAAACAAAGAAAAGATAATGCAGCAAAGGTTTGGCAATCAAGAGACTGAAAAACATAAAGTAGACAAGAAATGGAAGAAAAGAATGGTATAGCTTAAACACCAAAATTTTTATAAAGGTTCGGTCTCTCTTATTGAGAGCCTACTCCTCTTCTCAAGCTTACCACTTGAGAGTTTCTTCTTCACTAAACAATTGCAATTATACAAGACCTTACACTCTTTGGTATACCTCTCTAGCACCAACTCTCACTAGTTTTCCTAGGGGCAAACTAGAAACCTCACCAACACTCTTTACTTCACTAGTGTTTTAAAGGCTAACTAAAAACTTCTTTAACTCTATTTCCCTTATAAAGAAATCACTCAAACACTCAAGATAAACTTAGTAAATTCATGGTTACAAGGTGGTAAAAACAATAGAAGCATTCAAAGCTAGATAAGCAAGTGAAAGCTCAATCTCTTAGCATTTCTCAAACTTAAGCCCTTTGAAGATAAAATCTTTTTTCTGGTCATCAAGAGTTCTTCTCAAAGTATTTCTCCAAAAAATCTCATTTAAGCTTTAATAGCTAGAATCCTAACTAGGCTGGTGTGTAATCCACATGGCAAGCTGAGCTGGAACGAAACAAATTTGAATTTTTAAAGATTTTTTGGATGCGTTCTCGCGTGGAAGAAATTTTTGGCAATTCTCAACTTGCTATTTTACTTATAACCAGTTGTTTCTAACTTCGAGGAGCTAAAATGATTCTTCCTTTAAAAATCAATCTACTAGTTCATTTCACCTATTGCTTTATAACTTCCTAAAGCTAAAACATTTTAAAAAAACTTTTTAGACCTTTTCAACTCATTATTTTTGCTTTTCTTGAACCTTATTACACTAACTTGCCAATTTTCACACTTTACCAACACATTTTAACACCAAAAAAATTTACTACAAGGCTTTGATATAGAACACTTAAGAAATCAAATTTGAGTGAAATACTAGATCAAACTACATTTTTCTTTTCTTAAAGAAAGCTCAAACCAATTTGACCCAAGGATTAAAACATTTAAGAAGAAAAATTAACTTTGTTTTATAATCATCAAAATTAACCACTTGACCAAAGGAAAAAATCCAACAGTAAAGATTCTCTGAGTTTGGCTTAGACCAAGTTGGGTTGACTGTGTATTGGAAAGGAATGTGGGGATATTGGATCCCAAGATCTTTCCACCTTTAACATAGCTTTATTAGCCAAACAAGGGTAGAGGTTGAGTATAAATGAGTTATCATTATGTTCTTGGGTTTTAATGGTGAAATACTTCTCAGGTTATTTTTTTATAAATGCTTGGAAGAAGTACAATTCCCCATTTACTTAGTGGAGCATTTAGGCAAAAAGAAAGGTAATGCTAAAAGGGCTTCAATGGACTACAAGAGATGGCCATACTGTGCATACTTGGAGGGATGCTTGGATACACAGACTACTAAATTTTATATTGGAGACACCATTAAGGATTTTGCGGGAGGGTGCTACTATTGATCGACTTATGGTTGGCAGGGGCTATGTGTGGGATGATGTATTGTTAGCACATTTGTTCAACTTAAGGGAGACATACCTTATTTGGTTCATCTTATTAGTTATAACAGTGGGTCTGACCATTGAGTTGGCACCATACCTATGTTGAAATTACACGATGCGAAAGTGGATGTAAGGTCGGTAAATTGCAAACAAAGATAGATCAGCATTGGGCAACCAATTAAAAGAGGGTGTGGAAGCGAGTTTGGAATTCGGGAATGCTAAAGAAGGTCAAGGTATTTAGTTGATGCTACTATAACACAAATGCAGAATAGTGACTGAAGAAACATTTGTTTTCAGTCGTTAGTTGTGACTAACTAGTGACTGAATGTGTTAGTTATAAAAACCTTAGTCGCTAGATGGCTAATAATTGACCAATGATTGAAATTAGCGACTGAAATGTTAGTTGCTACTAGTGACTGAAACTTCAATAGCTACTACCAATTTATTTGTTTTAAAAAAAAATAATTGTTAAGATGTTTACATGTGTGTGTGTGTGTGTGTGTGTGTGTGTGTAAATGAAATGTACTAAATGTAATAATGAATTGTAATAATAAAAAAAGTTTAATTAAAATAAATATAGAATTTAAACATAATATTATTAATTTCAAAATGATGAGGAGAAATAAAGGAGAGACCGAAGCTTAGGAAGAATAAGGAGAAGTAAAGGAGGAAGAAGAAAAATAAGGAAGAAGAAAAAGAAGGAGAAGGGGAAATGAGGAAGGAGAAGCCAGAGTTGAAGGAATGAGAAGAGGAAAAAGAGAGGTAGAAGAAGAAAAAATAAGAAATGAGAGACCAAAGCTGAGGAAGAATAAGGAGAAATGAGGAATGAGGAAGAAGAATGAGAAATGAGGAAGGTGAGGTCAGAGTTGAGAAAGAAGAAGAGGATATGGGTGAAAGTTTGGGTTATAAGGTTGGGTTCGGGTTAAAACCTGATTTTTATAAACTACTAACCTGATTAACCCTAACCCTAACCTGACCCTATTTCCTTGATAACCTGAACCGACCCTAACCCAATTAAAGTCGAGTTAACCCAAAAATCTTAAGCCTTGGAGGCCAATTGCTATTTTCATAAATATTACATGTTCAGATGTTCAAGGTCGATGGAATGGACGTCAGACACGGCATCACAACAAAAGTTCAGACATTCATCAGTCTTCATAGCGAGGAGAGGGACGAACAGTGAGGAAAAGAACGGAGGAGGGGGAAGGTCTAGACAGGCAATTAAGCTGCCACCTGCCGGCGTGCCATTGCCATTTTCCATTTGCTCTGAGGTGGTGAATCGCTAGCTTAGGACAAGATTAGGAACTCAAGTCAAGCAAGGCAGGGCCGTAGGGACAAAGCATCGAAGGGGACTGGAGACTAGAGTGAGGAAGAAAAGGTACCTAACTAGGGTTTGCTGTCGGATTGATTTAGAAAAATAGGGATTGTGTTGTTGGGACATGGGCTGGCATTTTGGGCTTGGAAAATAGAATTAGGCAGTAGGTTGGACTTTGCCTATAGCTATTTTCGGTGGTGGGTTAAATCTTAAATGAGTAATGGGCTAGTGGGCCTAACTTAAGCAAAAAAATAGGGTCGGGTCAGATTTTTGCGGGTCAACCGGACCTAAACCGATTTTTTAAGTTCTGAACATGGATTGGATTGGGGTCAGGTTAGGGTTTGGGTTCAAGTTTAAGGTCACCACTTACACCCCTAAAAGAAGAAAAAGAAGTAGAAATGAGAAATGAGAGGCCAGATTGAAGTTTTTAATTTATTTTAGTGACTGAAATAGTGACTGATTCAAAAAAATAATATAAAATGTGCGATTGACTAACGATTAAACAATTTAAAATTAGAAACTGAAAATTAGCGATTGGAATTTTCAATTGCTAGTCAATCGTAATAATTACATAGCCCACCAGTTAGTGATTGAATTGATTAGCGACGAATTGATTAGCGACTGAAATTCAATTACTAGTTTCAGTTGTTTCATCGCTTATTTCTTATAGTGTGCTTTGGGCTTGATATCTTGCCTACTTGGAGCAGCTTGGCTTATTGCCATATCATTGTTCTTGACGTTTGTTCGTGCTACCAAACAACTGGGTACTCCACTCTACTTTGTGGTGTGAGATTGTGGCTTTGTGAGACAATTGTGGGATTAATTACGACTGGTGTATTTTTTGAAGAGAGGTGGAAGTATAGTGATGGAGTAATGTGCCGAATTGCTTAAGCTGAGCCCTGAATCACCTTGGGATCTTATTTTTGTTTCTACATTGATGCTTTGGTCTCATTTGAATGATGTGGTACATAGACAACCAGTCTGGAGCTCAAGTTCCTTGGGATGGGCCATTCGATCAAAGTTCAATGAGCTTTTGGGCCTCAAGTTAGAAGGAAGGCATCAATACCAAACTTGACATTAGGTTCCCCCGCCGCCTAGGTGTGTCAAGGTTAATTTGGATGCTTCATTAAAGGATGATGGGCAGCTAGGGCTGAAAATCCTCTTTCATATTCTGCACTACTTGAGCTCAAGCTCAAATTACTCGAGCCCAAAATTTTTAGGCTTGCGCTCAGCTCGAGATGGGCTCGAGTTTGGCCTGAAAACTCGTTGGACTCAAATAACTTTTATAATTCTTCAGTACCA
Source organism: Aquilaria agallochum (assembly GCA_000696445.1). Lineage (NCBI taxonomy): Eukaryota > Viridiplantae > Streptophyta > Magnoliopsida > Malvales > Thymelaeaceae > Aquilaria > Aquilaria agallochum. The sequence continues at coordinate 8,888 of KK903580.1, read as the reverse complement.
TAACTGTAATTTAGATGAAAGATAGGGACTAAATGTGCAATTTTTTACTTAGATAACCAGAGAAAGAAAAATGATAGAATCAATCCTAAACTTTTTAATCCTTTGCCGATCTACCATAAATTTGAAAACATCATAAATGAGTCATTGTCTTTATCTGCTATCAAACGCCAACCTTTGATTTAGGCTAATTACCTAATCTCGTGCCCATCTTCATCATCTTCGATCGAATCGAGAAATGGCCCATCACACATACTTGCATTCAAATCGTCATAATCTTTGAGTTTGAAATCGACAAATCAAATGAAGCAACGGAAGTAATTACGAACAATAGATTAAATAAACTTTCGAGAGATAACGATGATCGAAACCTTGGCTAACTGGATCACTTTCATTAGCTCCGACTTGATCTCTTCCCCTCTCCCCATCCCCTCGTCGAGGTAGGCCTTGAAATCTTCGCTATCCAACCTTTGCCTCAGGGGCTCAACAAACCTTTCTCGGGTATCCTCGACTCGGAAACTAAGGATGACTTTGTGATTTTCCACCTCTGCTGCGTTGTGTGCCACCATTTTCTCCTTGGCCCTCTACCAATATCGCTGCTGATTAAATAGTGTGCCGTCGAAGCTGCGGTGATAGGAGCCGAAGCTTTCATAAATAAGACCTGGAGAACTGAAATCGTTTAAGCCGCTTGAGGAAATTTGATCAGTGAAAGAAGGACCAAAGCTGCGTTAGGCGTGGGAGGGAATAAGAGACTAAGGCGCTATGAGTGAGAATGAAAGGATGACTAAAGCCTAAGGAGAAATGGCCTAAGAGACAAAAAAACAAAAAAAAAAAAACCCGTTAGGCCCGCAAATTTAAAGAGCTGAGTAACATCAGGCTCGAGCTCGACCCTAAACAAACTTGAGCCCTATTTTCGGCTCGAGCTTGAGCTCAAAAAAGCCCAACTCGAAATATCTTTACTCGAGCTCGAGCTCGAACTACCCGAACTAGGCTCGGCCCATTTTTAGCCCTATGGGCAGCATGGATTGGTAGTGGTGGTATGAGATGAAAAGGGGCAGCTAATAGCTGCTTTGCTAGTGTCGCAGAAAAGACCAAATGATGTTTTTTATAGCATAAGTGTCAGCAATGTAAGTAGCTATCCAACTAAGCCAGGATCTTAAATTGCCACTAGTCCTTGTTGAGTCTGATGCGAGCTTTGTGGTTGATGCTGTTATTTGGGACAAGCCAGTTTGCTTAGAGACAAGTAGCTTGATTGGGGATATTTGATCTTTGCTTGGAAAACTAAAAGACAGTTGCTCCATGCCTACCCCAAAGTAAATGGATTGGCTCATCAAATAGCCTTTTTTGCTAGCCATCTAGTATCATTCTAGCTATGGAGAAAGGGGTTTCCGGATTTCATTTCAGATCTAGCTACTTATGATTCTAATGGCCAAAAATTATTTTCTACATCCAAATATCACTTAAGCTTTTTTGGTACTCAAAATCATTTTCCCTAAAATTTTCTCTTAAAAACTTTCTGTTGTTAAATGACATAGTTATATCAAAAGTATTCATAGGCTTACATAATAGGAATGATATGTATTAAACAATGTGTAAGCATGGAAATTTGAAACATCATTACTAAGAAAAACACAATTACCAACGGCCGTTACTAACTCGCAGGCATCGGTAATTTTAAAATTATCAACACGTGGCCGTTGGTAGCAACACATAAGTAATAAACGCGTTAGAAAAATTTTCTATCAACTGTTTAATACTAAGCTATTGGTAATTTCTAACGGTCAGTCATTGGTAATTTCCAATGGTCATCCGTTAGAAAAACAGCAGTTGGAAATTACCAACGTTCTAAGTTCATAATTGCTTTACCAATGATTTAATATTTATCGACATTCTAGGTCATTGGTAAATACCAGTGTGTTTGGGCGTTGGTAAAAATTTCAACGTGCCAAACCATTGGTAAATATTTTAGAATTTTAAAAAAAATAAAAGTAGTTTCCAATGATGAGCTGTTGGAAACTGAAATTTAATTTTTTAAAAAATGCAAAAAAACTAAAATAATTAATATTAAATTTTCAATTAAATTTTACTAAATTGATGTACAAATAATTAAATATTAATATTAACAACACTGATAAAATTGTATTTAGTAAAAATAAATGCCATAGTTACTAAAATTATGTGCTATATTGACTAAAAATTATAATAATAATTAAAAAATTCACAAAAATCTTAAAAATTTAACGAATTTAATAAAAATTTTAAAATTCACAAAAAAATTGGAAACATTCGAAATAAATTTGGAAATGAACAGAATTAAAAATATCCCAACAATTAACCAAAAATTTTTCAAAAATTATTGAAATTCATATTAATTAACTGAAATTACTAAAAAAATAAGAATTCACCCACATTTCAAAATTTCAGAATAAATTCAAAAAGCAAAAAAAAAAAAAAAAAAAAAAGTAAAACTTCTCAAAATCAAAACCAAATCTACAATCAAACAACCAAATCATCCAAATCAAAAGGAGACAGCCAGATCTACAAGTTCATACACAAAAATTGCAAGGAAATGTACAAAATCAAACATCAAATTATGCATAAAATTGAAATGGAAATCAATGAACAGGGGAGGACACCCATCGTGAAGGGCGAGGCGGCAAGGCTAGGCAGCCTAGGGCCAAGCGGCATCGGGGTAGGCGTGTTAAGGGAGGCTATGAGGCGAGGATGTGTGGGAAAGGCGAAGAGGGGAAGACACGTCGACAAGGCGGTGAGGCTATGAGGCATCTGGCGATCCTGCGTTAGGTGAAAATATATGGGTTAGGTCAGGGTTATAGGTTTGTTTGGGCTTTTTGGGCTTTTACCTATATATACTAATAATAATAAATAACAACATAGGGAGATTCAATCTTACTATATACATTAAAAGCATAAATTTTAATTTCACTATATAAATATGTTTATATATATGTTCATACACATTATAAATTGTGTGTGTGTGTGTGTGTGTGTGTTACCAACATATTATATGATATATATGATACATTATATTAGATATAAGGGGTTTTAATATAAGATATATATTATATATTATGAACCATTATGATATATATTATGGTACAATATGATTCTTAATCTCTTTTTTGTTGTTTTAGTCCTTGTCTAGGTTAAATTTATTTAGTTTCATGTGTTTTTTTGTTATTTGTAAAGTATCATATAATTGATAATATTTTATAAAAACACTTTTTTTAAGGAATTATAGAAACACTTAAAGACTTATTACAACTATAGAGTTATAAACTAAGAAAAATTATTATCATCAATTCTTCGATTAAAAAAAATGAACCAATTGACTTCCAAACATAATAATTAGTTAATTAATCTGTTTGAGCCACTTAGTCACTCATTATATGATGTAATTGGGATGAGACATGTCAAGGATTTGGTGCCGGACTGAGATCATTGAATTAACCTACCAAAAAATTGTTTTTGGCCTTGATATAGTGTCTTTAATTGGAAACATAGTAATAATAATAATAATAATAATAATAATGTAAATGTATAATGTATAATGTATAATGAATTAAGATAAAATAGTTTTATCTAGGGGTAATCATTCGATTACTTCAATTTTAATAAAAAATAATAGATTAATTAAGGATAGGAAAACGAAGTAGCTAAAAACGTTTAGTTTTTCCGTTTGCAATTCGGTCAAACAAATGTGATATACTTGCATCCAATATTCATTCTCTTGCTTTCCTTTTTTCAATTATGGGCCTAAGTGCCTAATAGATGTATAAATAAATTTAAGATTTGGCGTAATCCATACACAAATAAATTTCAGGCTTCTATTATTTCGCTGCATTCACTTTCAAACAATAGTTCTCCAAGAACTTCTAGTCGCATTATACACAAACTTATTTCTTTCTCCAACCGACAGGAACCAAACAACGTGCCTACATAAATATTGAATTCAAATCACTACATTTTCGCATCCCCTACATACATATTAAAAAGAAGTCGCACACAGTACAAATCCCTGTCAGACATATTCCAAGAATAATTACGCTTAAAGTTCTCCCTACCAAAAAACATGTTAAACCGTAAAAAGGTCCACCCCTGGTTTAAAGGGGCCCTACAGGTTCAATCCAAGAGGGCCTAAAACTAGCCCAATTCTCATCCCACAAGCTAGTTTGCCCTCCGTTGACAATGATTTTCTTACAAAACCGCGGAGATCAATCTAATCACTTCCTTGCCCAGCGGCAGAGGCAGCTACAACGTTCCTTAGCTTGTCATATTTTTTCAGGAGCACTTGATAGTGAAATTTTTGGTATTGTGGTTAATGTCCCAAGCTATTATATACTTTATAGACAACTAGCTTTCCTAGTACGCAGCCCCCCTCTTGACTTAGGTCTAATCAAGACATCTCAATTTGACCAGGTGAAGTTGTGTTTTCCCTGTGTTGAACCCCACGAGAAATTTCTATTGATTCTATCTATATTATTCAAAATAAACGTAGGAAGTTTCATAGATTGCATATAGTACTTTTAGATCGTGGAAATAGTAGACTGTACTAAATAGCCCTACCAACAAGTGTTAATAGTAGGCTTTCCAGCCACATAATTTTTTGTTCATCTTTTCCAAAATGGAGTTGAAGTCTTACTTGTTCCATTTAGTATGTGTCATAGGAAAACACAGATAAAGCCCAAGCATCTCACCCTCACTGAAATTATGCAGACCACAACATAAGGATCTAGTATTTATATCAACAATCTTACTAAACAAAATCCTAGGCTTGGTGTGGCTAATAGTTTGACCAGGAATTCTATAAAATGTATTAGAAGTGAGTTTCACGACTAGGTAGTTTAATTCATCTTAAGCCACAAGAATAAGGTTCGCAAAAAAAAGGTGAGCAATAAAAAGCTTTGAAACCTTAAGACCCATCTGTTTACCAATCTCTACTCTATCTTAGCAAGAAATTTCATGCATAAAATAAAAATATAAAGAGAAATAAGGATAGGGTCTCCTTCCCTAATTCCATGCCTCGGAGCAAAACTTTCAGTGATCGCCTCATTTAACAGAAAAGCAAAACCTATGAAAGAGATGCAACGCATGATTAGTGTAATGATATGCTCGGGAAAATTAAAGAAATGAAGCATGTTTCTTACAAAATTCAATTCAAGTTTATCACAAAATCATCATCATCTTCAACAGTTCTCGAAAAAATGTTCGGGTTCCCAAGTGGCCTCCAGCAGCAACCCGGTAAGTGTAGCCCCAAATTCATCATGCCCTGCTGAGCGGAGAATAAAAATTGTATAGGTCCGTTGTTGAGCAAGAAGACCCTCATACCTTCTGTAGAATTCGTTGAATATTCAGCTGAAAAACAAGCAACACATTAAAAACAACAACTATTATAAAAAATTCCCGTGAAACCCGAAACAAGAGCCGCCACTAACCTATCAAGTGGCGTGGAGTTTGTGCGATTTGAGGAAGATAGAAGATCGGAGGTGTTGGATTTGTAATGCCTAAAAATTGGCTATGTAAAATATTTGTGATATCGAGCTCCTTGGGTTGGTATTTTGTGTTATTTCCCGAGACAAAGAGCAGCCTGATTCTTAGAGCATTGCTGTACGCCTCCATGGCCGCTGGAGTGGCTGGCATCGAAGGTCCTCATAAAGAGATTTGGAAGTGCCATGTTAATGGCGGACACGAATTCAATAGGAAAGAAAAGGACTCCAGAAAGAAATTCAAATTTAAGGGCAAACGAACACAGGAGCACAGCATAGTTTTTTCTTTCTTTCTTCTTACGCGGGCTGTTTCTTTTTCATTTTTTCTTTCTATTTTTTCAGGGGCTGGGGTGGGTTTGACCGTTTTCTTGGAGTATTTCTGGTTAAGTCCATTTCTACTTCTTGGCCTAAAAGGGAAAAGGTGTTCAAAATAAAAATGGCGAATTGCATAAAAGATACTTTAATTTTGAGTAATGATATCTTCTGGTCCTCAAACTTCAAGATCAGTCAACTTTTGTCACTCTGTTGGTGTATCCCAATAAACAAAAAAGATGTTCTAATTTTTTTTTATTTTTAGTTTCTACATTTTAGGTCCCTCAACTTATGATCAAGAACCCATTTTGTGATTAAATTCTAAAACAAATTGTTACCAATTATTTTGAAACATTTTAAGCTTTCTAAAACCTTTAAATTGATAATGACTTAGTTTTAAATCCATATTTTTTTTTTACGCTTTCTTTCCAATGTAAATGTATTTAATATGAAAATTTTTTAATTGTGTTGAACCCCACGAGAAATTTCTATGGATTCTATCTATATTATTCAAAATAGACATAGGAAGTTTCATAGATTGCATATAGTACTTATGCATCGTGGAAAAAGTAGACTGTACTAAAGTAGCCCTACCAACAAGTTTCAACAGTAGGCTTTCCAGCCACATAATTGTTTTTCATCTTTTCCAAAATGCAGCTGAAGTCTTACTTGTTCCATTTAGTATGTGTCATAGGAAAACACAGATAAAGCCCAAGCATCTAATCCTCATTGAAATTATGCAAACCACAACATAAGGATCTAGTATTTATATCAACATTTTTACTAAACAAAATCTTAGACTTGGTGTGGCTAATAAATTGACTAGAAATTCCATAAAACGTATCAGAAGTGAGTTTCACAGCCTGTTAGTTAAATCATCTTGAGCCACAAGAATAAGGTCTGCAGAAAAAAAAGGTGAACAATAAAAAGCTCTGAAACCTTAAGACCTATCCGTTTACCAATCTCTACTCTATCTTGGCAAGAAATTTCACGCATAAAATAAAAATATAAAAAGACATAAGGATAGGGTCTCCTTCCGTAATTCCATGGCTCAGAGCAAAACTTTCAGTGATCACCTCATTTAACAGAAAAGCAAAACCTATGAAAGAGATGCAACGCATGATTAGTGTAATGATATGCTCGGGAAAATTAAAGAAATGAAGCATGTTTCTAAAAAAATTCAATTCAAGTTTACCACAAAATCATCATCATCTTCAACAGTTCTCGAAAAAATGTTCAGGTTCCCAAGTGGCCTCCAGTAGCAACCCGGTAAGTGTAGCCCAAATTCATCATGCCCTGTTGAGCGAAGAATAACAATTGTATAGGTCCGTTGTTGAGCAAGAAGACCCTCATACCTTCTATAGAATTCGTTGAATATTCAGCTGAAAAACAACCAACACATTAAAAACAACAACTATTATAAAAAATTCTTGTGAAACCCAAAACAAGAACTGCCACTAACCTATCAAGTGGAGTGGAGTTTCTATGATTTGAGGAAGATAGAGGATCGGAGGTGTTGGATTCGTAATGCCTAAAAATTGCTTACGTAAAATATTTGCGATATCGAGCTCTTTGGGTTGGTATTTTGTGCTATTTCCCGAGACAAAGAGCAGCCTGATTCTTAGAGCATTGCTGTACGCCTCCATGGCTGGNCATACTGCTCGTCAGCATCGAAGGTGCCCATAAAGAGATTTGGAAGTGCCATGTTAATGGCGGACTCGAATTCAACAGGAAAGAAAAGGACCCCAGAAAAAAATTCAAATTTGAGAGCAAACGAACACAGGAGCAGAGCACAGTTTCTTCTTTCTTTCATTTTCTTTCTTCCTTCTTACACGGGCTGTTTCTTTTTTGTTTTTTCTTACAATTTTTTCAGGCCCTGGGGTGGGTTTGACTGTTTTGTTGGAGTATTTCTGGTTAAGTCCATTTCTACTTCTTGGCCCAAAAGGAAAAAGTGTTCAAAATAAAAATGGTGAATTGGGATAAAGATGATTTAATTTTGAGTAATGATATCTTCTGGTCCTCAAACTTCAAGATCAGTCAAATTTTGTCACTCTATTGGTGTATCCCAATAAACAAAAAAGATGTCCTTTTTTTTTTTTTATTTTCTACATTTTAGGTCCCTCAACTAATAATCAAGAACCCATTTTGTGATTAAATTCTAAAACAAATTGTTACCAATTATTTTGAAACATTTTAAGCTTTCGAAAACCTTTAAATTGATAATGACTTAGTTTTAAATCCATAATTTTATTTTACACTTTCTTTAAATGTAAACGTATTTAATATGAAAATTTTTTAATTGTGTTGAACCCCACGAGAAATTCTTATTGATTCTATCTATATTATTCAAAATAGACGTAGGAAGTTTCATAGATTGCATATAGTACTTACTTATTGTGGAAATAGTAGACTGTACTAAAGTAGCCCTACCAACAAGTTTCAACAGTAGGCTTTCCAGCCACATAATTTTTTTTTTCATTTTTTCCCAAATGTAGCTGAAGTCTTACTTGTTCCATTTAGTATGTGTCATAGGAAAACACAGATAAAGCCCAAGCATCTCATCCTCACTGAAATTATGCAGACCACAACATAAGGATCTAGTATTTATATCAACATTCTTACTAAACAAAATCATAGACTTGGTGTGGCTAATAGATTGACCAGAAATTCCCTAAAACGTATCAGAAGTGAGTTTCACAGCTTGGCAGTTTAATTCATCTGGAGCCACAAGAATAAGGTCCGCAAAAAAAAAGGTGAACAAAAAAAAGCTCTGAAACCTTAAGACCCATCCGTTCACCAATCTCTACTCTATGTTGGCAAGAAATTTCAAGCGTAAAATAAAAATATAAAGAGACGCAAGCGTAGGGTCTCCTTCCCTAATTCCATGGCTCAGAGCAAAACTTTCAGTGATCGCCTCATTTAACAGAAAAGCAAAACCTACGAAAGAGATGTAGCGCATGATTAGTCCAGTGATACGCTCGGGAAAATTAAAGAAATGAAGCATGTTTCGCACAAAATTAAATTCAAGTTTATCACAAAATCATCATCATCTTCAACAGTTCTTGAAAAAATGTT
>KK903579.1:21000-35129 GCA_000696445.1 Aquilaria agallochum | reverse complement strand
CAACACATCATTGCTACCCAAGTGACAAGATTGTCGGTGAATCAACTAAACCTTTATGATCATCACCGATATATGCCAGTGTCCCTTTGTCCAAGATAACAAGTTTGTTCGATTGGTGACTGAACTCCATGACTGAGATTTCCCTCATCTTTCTCTTCCTTTCAGCCGATGGTATCCTCATGGTGATCGTCTGGATTACTCCTGCTAGTGGTGGTGGATGCCTCTTGGGACTTCGGTCTCGACATCTGTCGGAATCATAGTCATCATCTCCTTTCCTTTTTTCTTCCCTCCTCCCATTGGGGGAGGGCATCCGCAGGTAGCGCCAAAGTTGGCCCTGCTTTATAAGAAACTCAATGTACTTCCTCAGCTGTAAGCAATCCTCTGTGTCATGCCCTTGGTTGTGATGGAACTGGCAGAATTTCTTCATATTTTTCTTATTTTCCGAAGTCATGGCCTTCGGATGCTAGATTGGATTGCCTTGCCTTTCCATGCCCAGCAGTATGTTTGTTCTTGAGGTGTTCAGGGGGGTGAACGACATGGGTTTTTCCCCCCTCTACTTCCTTGGTCTTCCCTCGCCCTCAATAGAATAGCAATTTTGGTGACTTTGTCCTTCAGGCTTATGGCCATCGGACTTCAGTCCCCCCATCCTCAGCTCTTCGGCCGTCATATGCTGCTCGGCACTTCGGTAGAACTCACCGAGGGCATCCGAGGGGTCCTTCTAGAACTCGTAATAGAGCTGCGAGTCTCGCCAAAGCCCTCGTATCATGGCGAGGATGCGTATTTTGAGGCAAAAGTTTGGCATGCTCAAGGCCTCTCAGTTGAATCTTTCGATATAGTCGCGAATGGTCTCTCGATTTCTTTGCACGATGTCAAACATTTGAACCGGCATGTTCGCTGTCGGCCTACTGCCGATGAACTGCTGCGTAAACGCCGTGGACAGCTCTCGGAAACTCATTATAGTTCCAGGGGTGAGGGAGTTGTACCACGTGGTTGCCGGGCCGGAGAGGGTGACTTCAAAGCACTTGCAAAAGGTAGCATCATCGGCACTGTGCAGCACCATACTGCACCTATACTTGGTTAGGTGGGCTTGGGGGTCAATTCGCCCATCGTACGTCTCCAAGAGTGGCACCCCGAAGTCGCTTGGCATAGGCGCCTCAACTATCGCTTTGATGGAGGGTGACTCTTCTCTGGTGAAGGTTTCTGACAACCTTGACCAGACAGGTTTCCGAGCCATTTGCCTTTCCACTTTCTCCAACCTCTCTAGGATCATTTCCATGAGGATGGTGGCGCTAGGCTCTTCTCCCTGCCTGGAGACCTCCGGCAACGGAGAACGACGCCTCATTTTCGGGGAATAACTTCGGCAACGGGGGGAATGTGATTTCTCCTCCGATGATGAACTTCACCGTTGGGAAGTTTTGGCCCCTTTTGACGACGTTTCTCCGGTACGTTGGCCTCTAGGAGGTACATCATCCGTTGAGGATTCCTCGTGAAAGTCTTCACTCCCTGAGCTCCGTTGAGTGGACTTTGGGCTTTTCTCCCGACGGAGAGTTGGTGAGGACGCCCTTCAGCCCGAATGTGGTTGAGACCACCTTTGGTCCCACTGTTGCGTCATTTAAACCACAGTAGAGCGCTGAAAATCACGTAAAAAGCTCATCATGATCATTAGAGGGCGTTCATCCTCAAGCAAAGAAGTCCTAACGGCGGGTGGTTCGATCATCGGTTGATTCTCCGGCATGGATGGGAACTTCGACAGTCCCTTATTCTTAGAACGCCAAGTCTGAACGACAGTGTGAGGGCAAGTTCCCACAGACGGCGCCAAGTGATGCCCGTCGGCATCTTCATTGTATGACATGATGACCTAAAGTGGGAACTTCCAGTATAAGAGTGCCTGAAATGCTCAAAAGAACAGGGGTTAGGAGCTCCCTGAAATGTGTTTCCGGGGGAGGAGCCTCCGATGCCTAAGTAAGTATTTGGGGAAAAGGAGTAGAGAGTAGAAAGTAAAGGAGTGGAGAGAGTTGTGTCTCTTACCAAAGTTATCCTCCAAGTATTTATAGGGGAGCATTGGGAGGAGTCCGTTTGACATAGTTCGCTCAGATCACGACACGTGTTCGGTCGAATGTGATCCGTATCTTCGGGGATGGGGGACCTCCAGCTGGCTATAGGCTGGTCTGTCCAGGAGACAGGAACGTGGGAGGTCTTGTGTGTTAGGGGCGTGTGCAAGGTCTCTGTGTCAGAGGCTCCTTAACTGTTTGTCTTATTTTCATAAGACCCCCTTCAAGAACGAGACCCCTTCGAAGTGGGAAACCCCTTCGAAGTAGGAGACCCATTCGACTAGATATCATCACAGAGAGCTGTCATGATGAGTACTTTGGCAGAGTGGGGCACCTTTGGGAGAAGCTCTACTGTGCCGAAGATGGTGGTTTACTGAGGTTATAGGGTGAAGGACTGCGTACCCTCTTTTTCTGAGGTTGCCACTCCTCCGATCCAAGGTTGGTGCTTCACTTTTACCGAGGGTGGTGCTCGTCAGAGCTTAGGAGTTCAGAGGGTAATAGCCCTTTGGCTATCAGTTGGAATGAAATGGAAACATCCGTAACTTGGCTGGAATGAAATGCAAACATTCATAACTAGTTTAGAATGAAATGAAAACATTCACAACATGCTTCGAATGAGTTCAAAACCTTCAAAACTAGTTTGGAATAAAGTGGATGCATTCACAATTTGTTGGGAATGAAATGGAAACATTCAAAATGTGTTTGGATTGAAATGAAAATATTCACAACATATTTTGGATGAAATGGAAACATTCATAACTAGTTTATTACGAAATAGAAACATTCACAATGTGTTTGGATGAAATAGAAACACTCACAACCTATTCGGAATGAATAGAAACATTCACAACCTGTTTGGAATGAAACATAAACAATCACAACATGTTTGGAATGAAGTGGAAACATTCGCAACTAGTTTGAAATGAAAAGGAAGCATGCACAACCAGTTTTGAATAAACTAAAAACTTTCACAACTTGTTTAAAATGAAATGAAAACATTCACAACAAGTTTAGAATGAAATGGAAGCATTCACCCGTTGTTTGGAATGAAAGGAAGCTTTCACAACTTGTTCGAATGAAATGAAAATCTTCACAACTAGTTTGGAATGAAATCAAAACCTTCAAAACTAGATTGGAATTAAACACAAACATTCACAATTTGTTTGGAATGAAATGGAAACATTCACAATGTGTTTGGAATGAAATGGAAACATTCACAACTAGTTTCAATTGAAATTGAAACATTCACAACTGGTTTATAATGAAATGGAAACATTCATAACTTGTTTGGAATGAAATGGAAATATTCAAAACAAGTTTAAAGTGAAATAGAAATGTTCACAACTTGTTTGGAATGAAATAAAACTTTCACATCCTTTTTGTAAAGAAATTGAAACATTCACAACTAGTTTGGAATGAAATGGAAACATTCACAACTTGTTAGGAGTGAAATGTAAGCATTCAAAACTTGTTTAGAATGAAATGGAATAATTCTTAACTTGTTAGGAATGAAATGGCTACTTTCCTAACTAGTTTGGAATGAAATGGAAACATTCACAACTTGTCCGAAAATAAATGGAAACATTCACAATATGTTTGGAATGATATGGAAACATTCACAATAAGTTTAGAATGAAATAGAAACATTCACAACTTGTTTGGAATGAAATGGAGACATTCACAATAAGTTTAGAATAAAATGAAAACATTCACAACTTGTTTGGAATGAAACGAAACATTCACAACATGTTCGGAATGAAGTGGAAACAATCACAACTAGTTTGGAATTAAATGGAAACATTAGCAACTTGTTTGGAATGAATTGGAAACATTCACAACTAGTTTGGAATGAAATGGAAACATTCACAACTTGTTCGTAAAGAAATGGAAACATTCACAACATGTTTGGAATAAGATGGAAACATTCACAACTAGTTTTGAATGAAATGGAAATATTCACAACTTGTTTGGAGTGGAATGGAAACATTTAGAACAAGTTTAGAATGAAATCGAAGCGTTCACAATTTGTTTAGCAAGAAAGGAAACATTCATAACTTGTTTAGAATGAAATAGAATCATTGACAACTAGTTTCGAATGAAATGGAAACCTTTGTAACTTCTTTGGAATGAAATGTAAACATTCACAACTTGTTTGGAATGAAGTCAAAACATCCATAACTTGTTTTGAATGAGATGAAAGCAGTCACAACTTATTTGGACTAAAATGGAAACATTCACAACTTGTTATAGCCCTCCTAGCGGAACGCTTAGTGGGAAGGTAAGTTCATAAATCCATAGTTTAAATGCCTTGGTTAAAGGTGAATTAGCAAGATCAAGTAAGTTATCTAAAGGATAGATGGTTCCTAGTTTAATTTGGCACCTACTAGTTATGATTGCTTCAAATTCATTCCAAACATGTTATGAATGTTTCATTTCATTCCGAAAAAGTTGTAAACATTTCTTTTTCATTCTAAACTTGTTTTGAAGGTTTCCATTCCATTCCAAAGAAGTTGTGAATGTTTCAATTTCATTCGAAACCAGTTGTGAATGTTTCAATTTCAATCCAAACTAGTTGTGACTTTTTCAATTTCATTCCAAACACTTTGCGAATGTTTCCATTTCGTTCCAAACAACTTGTGAAAGTTTCCATTTAATTCCAAACTAGTTATGAAGGTTTGCATTTCATTCCAAACTAATTGTGAATGTTTCATTTTAATTCCAAACAAGTTGTGAATGTGCCCATTTCATTTGAAAGAAGTTGTGAATGTTTCCATTTCATTTGAAACTAGTTATGAATTTCTCCATTTCTTTCGAAACAAGTTGTGAATGTTTCCATTTCGTTCAAAACAAGTTGTGATTCTTTCCCTTTCATTCCAAAAGGTTGTTAGTGTTTACATTTCATTCCAAACTCGTTATGAAACTTTCCATTACAATCCATCCAAGTTGTAAATGTTTTCATTTCATTCAAAACAAGTTATGAATGTTTTCATTTTATTCAAAACAAGTTGTGAATGTTTCTATTTCATTCCAAACAAGTTGTGAATGTTTCCATTTCATTTACAACTAGTTATGATTATTTCTCTTTCTTTCCAAACAAGTTGTGAATATTGCCATTTCATTCCAAACAAGTTTTGATTGTTTCCCTTTCATTCCAGAAAGTTGTTAATGTTTACATAACCCCTCGTGGGCCTGCCCAAAATGCCTATAGGAACTTGTCCCATGCTAGTCATAATTGGCCAATTGATTATGTGTGCACTAGTTAAAACCTTTTTGCTTCTAGTTATTTAATCCTACTATGCAATCATGCATAAGTTTGTGCTTTGACTTAATCAATAAAAGAAGGAAATGGTACTTGAAACATTGGCATGGCATATTTTAATAAAAATAAATATCAAAACTGTTAAAGCATTTAAAGCAATTAAGTGGAATTAAGTACACATAATCAATTGTGTACAAGGATCTGAACAAGAGTAGACTATGCTTGCACCCAAGAATGACTCTAGAGTAAATTACTCAACATGACCATTGAAGGCAAACTAGTGTATCAGAACTATACACTGAATGATTGTACTGAGATCCAAAACCAAGCTTCCTCCTTAGAGTAAACTCCCAGTGGCATGCTTCGTAAGCCTTCCTTTGTGCTTCACTAGCCTCTGTATGCCAAAAAGATGACTGTAGTTAGTACCATAACTAAACCAACAATTAACCCATAAAATAGAATCATAAAGATTCAAATAAACCAAATACCTACTCATAAGCCAAGCTCAACAACCCTCAATGGTTGTTGGCTTAACGACGCCCAAAACTGCACAACAAAATGTAAGGTAGTGAGAATCAAAGATTCTTAGAAAAGAGGTCTTCAACCTACAAGGAAAATGCTGAGGACTACTCATATGAAAACATATGTAACCTGGTGTGAACTCATATTGCTTGAGGGTCTAATATATGCATATACCTAGGTCCATTTAGACATCTCCTTATCCCAGTGCTCCTCACAGTTCGTCACTTCATGCCTAGTGTGTTCTGGCCACTAACTCGCTCCTAGTAAGCCCTAGCTTACTGACTGATGTAGTAATGTAGCCTTCCCTTAGTTGTTGTGTAGGTGTTCTAGGCCTCCACATAGTGCCTCAAGTCCTGAGACTTGACTAGGTTACTTGTGTACTCTACCTCCATCCATTTAACATACCAAGGATGTACTAGGCTTTCACTTGTACCTCAAGCCATGGCTTGGCTAAGCAGCAAGTGCACTAAGCCTTCATCCATGGTGCTCCCCTATCCACCATTAAGTGGTTCACACTAGTGGAGTGGTAATGATCATGGTTGGACTCATTCACTAGGTTCTTTAGAACACCAACTAGGTGCACTATGGTTTTCCCATCGAAGCCTTAAATCCAAAGTCTCCACTAGGCTTTTGACGGTACTAAACCTTGCAACCAACTAATGGTGCTCTATCATGGCCAAACATGCCTTTAAAACTTACCTTCATTTTGAGATGAAATGACTTCAAAACTAGGCCATTTTAAGTGTAGTGAAGGCATGGAGATGATAGTACTCCCTCTTAGCTTTGCGTGGAATCTTGAATCACCTCAATCGGACAGCCAAATGAAAAGTTATGAAGAAAGTCAAACTGGGTGTCAATGCTGTCCCGGCAACGCGTCACCAACTGTCAACGTTTTGCCAATTTTTGAGGTATTGGCGACGCATTGTGGGAACTCGTATTGATTGGCGACGTGTCACGAAACCTTCAAAATGGCCAGAAAACTTCCAGTTTTCCTGCTATGAACTTTGAACACTTTCCAAACATATCAAACATGCATGGATAGCCTTCAAACTTCACGTACATGTAGTACACGTTGCAGAGACCACAATGCACCAGTCAAACCAATCCTATGGTGTCGCCATAAACACCACACAAATCCTCAGAAACTCACGAGTCCAACATGTTCATCATCATCCATGAACTAATGCTATTCATCAAACTACTTGAATTTAACAAGCAAACAAGCTAAGAATGGGATCAATTATGCTTGAATCATAAATCCCTTACATCAATTACATAAGAACTAGTACGAATTAAGCACCAAAAGCTTCAAGCCTTAAGCACAAGGCTCCATTAACGTTTCCTATGGTTCCAAGCAAATTCAACTTATAAGGCACCAATTCAAGCTTATTCTAACTAGAACCAAGCTCATGGAAGCTCAAGAAACCAAGAATAATCAAAGAACAAGAAGTCCCAGTAAATTTAGAGCTTACCTAGCCCAAAAATGTGCTTTTAAGTTCAAACCAAGCAAACCATGTAGAAACAAGCTCTTTTCCACTTGGTTTCTTCATGAAACTTCAATTTCCACCAGGAATTGATGTTTTGGGTGAGATTTTGCTATGGAATTTGAAAGAAGGAGGAGAACTATCGGTTTGGGAGGTTGGGATGATGAATAGTGACTGCCAAGATCTTCAAAATGGTTTAAATAGGCAAATTTTCAATTAAACCCTTCAACTTCTTTAGTTTTTCCAAAAAGATCCTCATGCTCAAATAGTGCCATAACATTTGGCAATTTAGCCCGACTCTTTGGTTTCTTGTCACTTAGGTCCAAAAGATCAATTTATGAGCTTAAATACCAAACTTATCATCTTGTGGTACAAAATGATCATTTTGTCCCTAGTGACGCTTATGTGCCAAATTAAACTCGGAACCATATATGCTTTACATAACTTACTTGATCTTGCTAATTTACCCTTAATCAAGGCATTTAAACTATGAATTTATGAACTTACCTTCCTACCGAGCGTTCTGCTAGGAGGGCTATAACAAGTTGTGAATGTTTCCATTTTAGTCCAAACAAGTTGTGAATGTTTTCATTTCATTCAAAACAAGTTGTGGATGTTTCGATTTCATTCTAAAATTGTTGTAAATGTTTCCAACTTATTCCAAATAAGTTTTGAATGTTTCCATTTAATTCCAAACAAGTTGTGAATATTTCCACTTCATTCCGAACAAGTTGTGAATGTTTCGTTTCATTCCAAACAAGTTGTGAATGTTTTCATTTCATTTTAAACTTGTTGTGAATGTTTCCATTTCATTTCAAACAAGTTGTGAATATTTCCATTTCATTATAAACTTGTTGTGAATGTTTCCGTATCATTCCAAACATGTTGTAAATGAAATCATTTCTTTCCAAACAAATTGGGAATGTTTTCATTTCATTCCAAACAAGTTGTGAATGTTTCATTTCATTCTAAACAAGTTCTGAATGTTAACATCTGATTCCAAACAAGTTGTGAATGTTTCCATTTCATTCCAAACTAGTTGTGAATGTTTCCATTTCATTCCAAACATATTGCAAATGTTTCCGTTTCATTCCAAACAAGCTGTGAATGGTTGCATTTAATTCCAAACAAGTTATGAAGGTTTCCATTTTGTTCCAAACTAGTTGTGAATGTTTCCATTTTATTCTGAACAAGTTGTCAATATTTCAATTTCATTCCAAAACAAGTTGTGAATGTTTCCATTTCTTTTGAAACTAGTTATGAATGTGTCGGTTTTCTTTCCAAACAACTTGTGAATGGTTCCATTCCATTCAAAACAAGCTGTGATTGTTACCCTTTCATTCCAAAAAGTTGTTAATGTTTACATTTCATTCCAAAGTAGTTATGAAAGTTTCCATCTCATTCCAAACAGATTATGAATGTTTCCATTTCCTTTTAAACTTGTTGGGAATGTTTCCATTTCATTCCAAACGAGTTGTGAATGTTTACATTTCATTCCGAACAAGTTGTGAATGTTTCCATTTCATTCCAAAATAAGTTGTGAATGTTTCCAATTCATTCGAAACTAGTTATGAATGTGTCGATTTTCTTTCCAAACAACTTGTGAATGGTTCCATTCCATTCAAAACAAGTTGTGATTGTTACCCTTTCATTCCAAAATGTTTTTAATGTTTACATTTCATTCCAAAGTAGTTCTGAAAGTTTCCATCTCATTCCAAACGAGTTGTGAATGTTTCCATTTCATTCTAAACTTGTTGGGAATGTTTCCATTTCATTCCAAACAAGTTGTGAACGTTTCCGTTTCATTAACTTGTTGTGAATGTTTCCTTATCATTTCAAACATGTGAATGTTTTCATTACAATCTGAACAAGTTGTGAATGTTTCCATTTCATTCGAAACAAGTTATGAATGTTTCCATTTCATTCCAAACTATTTGTGAACGTTTTCATTTCATTCCCAACTAGTTGTGAATGTTTCCATTTCTTTCCAAACAAGTTGTGAATGTTTGCAGTTCATTCCAAATAATTTGTGAATGTTTCCATTCATTCCAAACAAGTTGTGAATCCTTGTATTGCATTCTAAATTTCTTGTGAATGTTTCCATTTCATTCTAAATGAGTTGTGAACGTTTCCATTTCTTCCCAAACAAGTAGTGAATGTTTCCATTTCATTCAAAAGTAGTTGTGAAATCTTCAATTACATTTCGAACAAGTTGTGAATGTTTCCATTTCATTCCAAACAGGCTGTGGATGTTTCCTTTTCCTTCCAAACAGGTTGTGAATCTTTTCATTTCATTCCAAACAGGCTGTGAATGTTTCCCTTTCATTCCAAACACATTGTGAATGTTTCTATGTCATCCTAAACTAGTTGCGAATATTTCCATTTCATTCCAAACAGGCTGTGGATATATTCATTTCAGTCCAAACACATTGTGAATGTTTCAACTTTATTCCATACTAGTTCTAAAGGTTTCCATTTTGTTCCAAACAAGTTCTGAATATTTCATTTTATTGTAAACTAGTTGTGAATGTTTTCAATTCATTCTAAACTAGTTGTGGATGCTTCCATTTCTTACCAAACTAGTTTTGATTGTTTCAATTTCATTTCAAAGTATTTGTGAATGTTTCAATTTTAATCCGAACTAGTTGTGAATGTTTCCATTTCATTCCAAACACGTTCTGAATATTTCTAATTCATTCCAATCATGTTTTGAATGTTTCCATTTAATTCAAAACTAGTTATGAAGCTTTCCATTTCATTCTAAACTTGTTGTGCATGTTTCCATTTCATTGCAAACAAGTTGTGAATGTTTCCATTTCATTCCAAACAAGTTGTGAATGTTTCCATTTTATTCGAAACTAGTCATGAATGTCTTAATTTCATTCCAAACAAGTTGTGATCGTTTCCCTTTCATTCTAAAAAGTTGTTAATGTTTACATTTCATTGCAAACTAGTTATCAAAGTTTCCATCACATTCTAAACAAGTTGTGAATGTTTCCATTTCATTCGAAACAAGTTGTGAATGTTTTTATTTTATTCCAAACAAGTTGTGAAAGTTCTCATTTCATACCAAACAACTTGTGAATATTTCCATTTCATTCAAAAGTTGTTTTGAAGGTCTCCAATTCATTCCAAACAAGCTGTGAATGTTTCCTTTGACTCCAAGAAAGTTGTGAATGCTCCCATATCACTATAAACTCATTGTGAATGTTTTCATTTCATTCAAAATGAGTTGTGAATGTTCCAATTTCATTCAAAACTAGTTCTAAATGCTTCCATTTCATTACAAACTAGTTGCGAAAGTTTCCATTTCATTCCAAACACGTTGTGAATGTTTCCGTTTCATTCCAAACAAGTTGGCAATGTTTCCATTTCACTCTAAACAGGTTGTGAATTTTCCATTTCTTTCCAAACACATTGTGAATGTTTATATTTCATGCCAAACTGGTTGTGATGATTTCCATTTCGTTTCAAACACGTTGTGAATATTTTCATCTCATTCCAAACACATTGTGAATGTTTCCATTTAATTCCGAACAAGTTGTGAAAGTTTCCACTTTATTCCAAACTAGTTCTGAAGGTTTCTGTTTCATTCCAAGAAAGTTGTGAATGTTTTGAATTCATTCAAAACTAGTTGTGAATGTTTGCATTCCATTCGAACCAAGTTGTGGATGTTTTCATTTCATTCCAAACTAGTTGTGACTGTTTCCATTTTATCCCAAAGAAGTTGTGAATGTTTGCAATTCATTTGAAACAAGTTGTGATTGTTTTCATTTCATTCCAAACAAGTTGTGAACGTTTTCATTTCATTTCAAACAAGTGTGAATGTTTCCATTTCATTGTAAACTATTTATCAATGATTCGATTTCGTTCCAAATAAATTGTGAATGTTTCCATTTCATTCCAAGCTAGTTGCGATTGTTTCCAATTCATTCAAAACAAGTTGTGAATTTCCCAATTCAGTCCAAACAAGTTGTGATTTTTACCATTTTGTTAGAAACTAGTTATGAATGTTTCCATTTCATTCCAAACACACTGTGAATGTTTCATTTCATCCCAAACATGTTGTAATTGTTTCCATTTCATTCTAAACTTTTTGTTAATGTTTCCATTTCATTCTGAACAAGTTGTGAAATTTTCCTTTTCGTTCTAAACTTGTTGTGAATCTTTCCATATCATTCCAAATAAGTTGTGAATGTTTCCATTTCATTCCGTACAAGTTGTGAATGTTTACATTTCATTCCAAACTAGTTTTGAAGGTTTCCATTTCATTCCAAACAACATGTGAATGTTTCCATATCATTGTAAACTAGTTGTCAATGTTTCCATTTCATTCCAAACAACTTGTTAATGTTCCGGTTTCATTCCAAACTAGTTGTGATTGTTTCCATTTTGTTACAAACAAGTTGTGAATGTTTCCATTTCATTCTAAACATGTTGTGATTGTTCCCATTTCATTCCAAACAAGTTGTAAATGTTTCCATTTCATTATGAACAAGTTGTGAAAGGTTCCATTTCTTTCAAAACAAGTTCTAAAGTTTTCCATTTCATTCCAAACATGTTGTGAATACTTCCTCTTCATTCTGAACTAGTTGGGCATGTTTCCATTTCATTCCAAACAAGTTGTGAACATTGCCATTTCATTCTAAACAGGTTCTAATTGTTTCCATTTCATTCCAAAAAAATTGTTAACGTCTCAATTTCATTCCGATCTAGCTATGAATGTTTCAATTTCAAGCCAAACTAGTTGTGAGTGTTTCCTTTTTATTCCAAGCTAGTTGTGAAGGTTTCCATTTCATTCCAAACTAGTTGTGAATCTTTCCATTTCATTCGAGCAAGTTGTGAATGCTTGCATTTCATTTTAAATCAGTTGTGAATGTTTCCACTTCATTTGAAACTAGTTATAAATGTGTTGATTTCTTTCCAAACAAGTGGTGAGTGTTTTCATTTCATTTGAAACAAGTTGTGATTCTTTCCATTTCATTGCAAAAAAATTTGCTAATGTTTACATTTCATTCCAAACTAGTTATGAATGTTGCCATCTCATTCCTAACAAATTGTGAATGTTTCCAATTAACTCCAAACAAGTTTTCAATGTTTTCACTTCATTCAAAACAAGTTGTGAATTTTTCCATTGCACTAGAAACAAGTTGTGAATGTTTCCATTTCACTCGAAAGTAGTTGTGAATGTTTCGATTTCATTCCAATCACGTTGTGAAAGTTTTGATTTCACTCCAAACAGGTCGTGAATGTTTTCATTTCATTCCAAACAAGTTGTGAATGTTTCTGTTTCATTCGAAATAAGTTGTGAATTTTTTCATGTCATTCCAAACATGTTGTGAATATTTCCATTTCATTTCATTCCGAACAAGTTGTGAATGTTTCCATTTTTTTCAAAACTAGTTATGAATGCTTCTTTTTCATTAGAAAGTAGTTGTGAATGTTTCAATTTCATTGCAAATTGGTTGTGAATGTTTCGATTTCATTACAAACAGGTTGTGAATGTTTCCATTTCATTACAAACAGGTTGTGAATATTTCCATTTCATTCTAAATAGATTGTGGATGTTTCTATTTCATTTTAAACTAAGTATGAATGTTTCCATTTAATTTCAAACACATTATGAATGTTCCCATTTTATTCTGAACAGTTACGAATGTTTCCACTTTATTCCAAACTAGTTCTAAAGGTTTCAATTTCATTCCAAACAAGTTGTGAATGTTTTGATTTCACTCTAAACTAGTTGTGAATGTTTGCATTAGATTCCAACCAAGTTGTGAATGTTTCCATTCCATTTCAAACTAGTTATAATTGTTTACATTTTATTTGAAACAAGTTATGATTGTTTCATTTCACTCCAAACAGCTGTGAATGTTTCCATTTCACTCCATTCCGTTTCAAACTAGTTGTGAATGTTTTCATTTTTTTTTAAAAAGTTGTGAATGTTTCCATTTCATTCCAAACATGTTATGAATCTTTCCATTTTAGTCCAAATAGGTTGTGAATGTTTCAATTTCGTTTGAGACTTGTTGTAAATGTTTCCACTTTAATCCAAAAATTTTATGAACGTTTCATTTCATTCCAAACAAGTTGTGAAAATTACCATTCCAGTATAAACTTGTTGTGAAAGTTTCCATTTCATTCTATGCTGGTTGTGAATGTTTCCATCTCTTTCCAAACATGTTATGAATGTTTTTATTTCATTCCAAACTAGTTCTGAAGGTTCCAATTTCATTGCAAAAAAGATGTCAGTGATTCCATTTCACTCTAAACTGGTTGTGAATGTGTAGATTTCATTCCAAATAAGTTGTGAA
Organism: Aquilaria agallochum; assembly: GCA_000696445.1. NCBI lineage: Eukaryota > Viridiplantae > Streptophyta > Magnoliopsida > Malvales > Thymelaeaceae > Aquilaria > Aquilaria agallochum. The sequence goes on along the minus strand of KK903579.1, from coordinate 21,499 downwards.
TGTTTCCATTTTATTCTAAACTAGTTGTCATTGTTTCCATTTCAATCTAAACAAGCTGTGAATGTTTTCATTTGATTTTAAGCTGGTTGTGAGTGTTTCCATTTCATTCCAAACAAGTTGTGAATGTTTTCGTTTCTTTCCAAACTAGTCGTGATTGTTTCCATTTCATTCCAAACAAGTTGTGATTGTTTCCATTTCACTCTAAACAAGTTGTGAGTGTTTCAATTTCAATCAACACAAGTAATAATTGTTTCCACTTTATTCCGAACAAGTTGTGAAAGTTTCCATTTCATTCCTAACTAGTTCTAAAGGTTTCCGTTTCAATCCAAACCAGTTGTGAATGTTTCCATTGTTGTGTTTCGGGAGCCAAACAGCGCAGCGAAATTTAACTGAAACCCTCCAGGATCCAAGTAAAACGGGGTAAACCGGGTGTTCGAAAATTTTCATACCTAATTTTCGGTTGAGATCTCTCACTCAACTGTAGAGTCGAATCACAAAA
>KK903579.1:0-20820 GCA_000696445.1 Aquilaria agallochum | reverse complement strand
AAATCCCATCTTGATCATACAAATCCCTCCGCATGATATGTGACATACCCAATGACCTCCTTCAAGTTCACTCAGTTACGAGCAACAAAGGAAAGTATCAAAGTATGTGACTCACATGTAGGGAACCTTGATGATCTTAGGTCGAAGGACTACATATACCCTGATCACTATGGGAATCACTTATGACACTCATATAACGATCCATGTAGTGTTCTCATGGTGGGTCGGTCCAGTACACAAGTTCTCCAACTTGTACCCATATGTAGACTACATATCTCATATTAGTCTCCACATATGCTAGTCGTTATGTATTATTGCAACCCGCTCCACAATAATACTAGACCAGAGACTTTTAAGAATATCATTATTCTAGGGTTACAATTATGTTTGTTAAGTTACGCAGGAACAAAACAACAAACATAATTGCTGGATTAATGCCTTAATAAAATATCATGACTCAATGTGCAAAAATACAATCATCTCATTATTGGCTTTTAGGCACAACACTAACATCCATTTTATTCTAAACTTATTGTGAATGTTTTCATTTCATTCCAAACAAGTTGTGAATGTTTCCATTTCATTCTAAACTTGTTGTGAACGTTTCCATTTCATTCCTAACATGTTGTGAATGTTTCCAATTCATTCCCAACAAGTTGTAAATGTTTTCATTTCATTCCAAACTAGTTCTGATGGTTTTAATTTCATTCCAAACAAGTTGTGAATGTAGCTATTTCATTCTAAACTAGTTGTCAATGTTTCCAGTTCATTCCTAACAAGTTTTGAATGTTTCTATTTCATTCCAAACTAGTTGTGATTGTTTCCATTTCATTCCAAACAAGTTTTGAATGTTTCCCTTTCATTCTAAATAAGTGGTGATTGTTTCCACTTCAATCCAAACAAGTTGTAAATGTTACCAATTCTTTCTGAAGAAGTTGTTAATGTTTGCATTTCATTCTGAACTAGTTCTAAAGGTTTCCATTTCATTCCAAACAAGTTGTGAATGTTACCATTTCATTCCAAACTAGTTGGGAATGTTTACATTTCATTCCAAAAAAGCTGTGAATGTTTCCATTTCATTCTAAACAAGTTCTGAATGGTTACATTTCATTGCAAACAGGTTGTGAATGTTTTGATTTCATTCCAATCTAGTTGTGAATGTTTCCATTTCTTTCCAAATAGGTTGTGAATGTTTCGTTTCATTCCAAAGAAGTTTTGAATGTTTCCATTTCATTGTAAACTTGTCTTGAATGTTTCCATTTCATTCTAAACAAGTTGTGAATGTTTCCATTTCATTCGAAACCAGTTGTGAATGTTTCAATTGCAATCCAAACTAGTTGTGAATGTTTCCTTTTTCACTCCAAACACGTTGGGAATGTTTCTATTTAATTCCAGACTAGTTACGCAAGTTTCAATTTCATTCCAAATGAGTTGTGAATGTTTCCATTTCATTCCGAACAAGTTGTAAATGTTTCCACTTCATTCGAAAGTAGTTACGAATGTGCCGATTTCTTTCCAAGAAGTTGTGAATGTTTCCATTTCAATCCAAACAAGTTGTGAATCTTTCCATTTCATTCGAATCCAGTTGTGATTGTTTCCATTTCATTTGAAATAAGTTTTCAATGCTTCCATTTCATTCCAAAACTAGTTATGAATGTTTCCATCTCATTCAAAACAACTAGTTGTGAATGTTTCCATTTCATTCCAAACACATTGCAAATATTTTCATTTCATTCTAAACAGGTTGTGAATGTTTCCAATTAATTCAGAGCTAGTTATGAAGGTTTCCAATTCATTCCAAACTAGTTACCAATGTTTTCATCTCATTCTGAAAGGGTGGTGAATGTTTACATTTAATTCCAAACAGGTTGTGAATGTTTCCATTTCTTTCCAAACTTGTTTTGAATGTTTCAATTTCATTCCAAACAAGTTGTGAATGTTTCCATTTCACTCTAAACTTGTTGTGAATGTTTCCATATCATTCCAAAAATGTTGTGAATGTTTCCATCTCTTTTCAAACAAGTTGTGAATGCTTCCATTTCATTCCAAAATAGTTTGTAATGTTTCCATTTCATTCCAAACAAGTTGTGAAAGTTTCTATTTCATTCTAAACAAGTTCTGAATGTTTGCATTTTTTTCCAAACTGGTTCCAAGTGTTTAAATTTCTTTCCAAACAGGCTGTGAATGTTTTGTTTCATTCCAAACATGTTGTGAATGTTTTAATATCATTCTAAACTTGTTTTCAATGTTTCCTTTTCATTCCAAACAAATGATGAATGTTTCCGTTTCATTCGAAACATGTTGTGATTGTTTCCATTTCATTCTGAACAAGTTGTGAATAGTTTCCATTTTGTTGTAGACTAGTTGTGAATGTTTCCATTTCATTTCAAACACGTTGTCAATGTTTCCATTTCATTACAAACAAGTTATGAAGTTTTCAATCTCATTCAAAACTAGTTGTGAATGTTTTCATTTCATTCTAAACCAGTTGTGAATGTTTTCATTTCATTCCAAACAAGATGTGATTGTTTCCCTTTCATTCCAAAATGTTGTTAATGTTTACATGTGACTCTAAAGTTGTTATGAAAGCTTCCATCTCATTCTAAACACGTTTTGAATGTTTTCATTTCATTCTAAACTTGTTGTGAATGTTTCCATATCATTTCAAACATGTTGTGAATGTTTCCATTCATTCCAAACAAGTTGCGAATGCTTTCATTTCATTCTAAACTTGTTGTGAATGTTTCCATTTCATTCCAACAAAGTTGTGATTGTTTACTTTTCATTCCAAACTAGTTGCGATTGTTTCTGTTTCATTCGAAATAGGTTGTGAATGTTTCCATTTCTTTCCAAACAAGTTGTAAATGTTCCTGTTTCATTCTAAACTTGTTTTGAAGGTTTCCATTCAATTCCAAACAAGTTGTGAGTGTTTTCATTTCATTTGAAACCAACTGTGACTGTTTCAATTTCAATCCAAACTAGTTATGATTGTTTCAATTTCATTCCAAACACATTATGAATATTACCATTTCATTCCAAACAAGTTGTGAAATTTTCCATTTAATTCGAAACTAGTTATGAAGGATTCCATATCATTCCAAACTAATTGTGAATGTTTCCATTTCATTCCAAACAAATTATGAACATTACATTTCTTTCAAAACTAGTTATCAGTGTCTCCGTTTTGTTTCCAAACAAGTTGTGAATGTTTCCATTTCAATCAAAACAAGTTGTGATTGCTTCCCTTTCACTCTAACAAGTTTTTAATGTTTACATTTCATTCTAAACTAGTCATGAAACTTTCCTTCACATTCCAAACAAGTTGTGAACGTTTTTCGTTCAAAACAAGTTAAAAATGGTTTCATTTCATTCAAAACAACTTGTGAATGTTTCTATTTCATTCCAAATAAGTTGTGAATGTTTCTAATTCAATGCAAACAAGTTGTCAATTTTTCCATTTGATTCGAAACATTTTGTGAATGCTTCTATTTCATTCAAAACATGTAGTGCATGTTTCCATTTCATTGCAAACAGGTTGTGAATGTTTCTATTTCATTCCAAGTAGGTTGTCAATGTTTCCATTTCCTTCCAAACACAATGTGAATGTTTCTATTTCATTCTAAACTTTGTGTGAATGCTTCCATTTGATTCCAAACACATTGTGAATCTTTCCATTTCATTCCCAACACATTGTGAAAGTTTTCATTTCATTCCGAACACGTTATGAATGTTTTCATTTCATTCGAAACTTGTTCTGAATGTTTCCATTTCATTATAAACATGTTGTGAATGTTTTCATTTCAATCTAAACTAGTTGTGAACGCTTGCATTTCATGACAACCAAGTTGTGGATGTTTCCATTTCATCCCAAACTAGTTGTGAGTGTTTCCATTTCATCCCAAACACGTTGTGAATGTTTACATTTCATTCAAAACAAGTTGTGATTGTTTTCATTTCATTCCAAACAAGTTGTGAATGTTTCCATTTTATTCCAAACAAGTGTGAATGTTTCTAATTCATTGTAAACCATTTGTAAATGATTCTATTTCATTCCAAACAAGTTGTAAATGTTTCCATTTGATTCTAAACTAGTTGTGATTGTTTCTATTTCATTTCAAACAAGTTATGAACATTTCCAATTTATTCGAAACAAGTTGTGAATGTTTCTGATTCATTCCAATCAACTTGTAAATGCTACCAATGCATTCCAAACAACTTGTGAATGTTGCCACTTTATTCCAAACATGTTGTGAATATTTTGATTTCATTCTAAACGTGTTGTGGATGTTTCCATTTCATTCCAAACATGTTGTGAATGTTTCCATTTCATTCTAAACTTGTTGTGAATATTTCCATTTCATTCCAAACAAGTTGTGAATGTTTCCATTCCATTCTAAACTTTTTGTGAATCTTTCCATACCATTCCAAACATATTGTGAATGTTTCCATTCCATTCTGAACAAGTTGTGATCATTTTCATTTTATTCTGTACAAGTTGTGAATGTTTCTATTTGATTTCAAACTAGTTTAGCAAGTTTCCATTTCATTCCAAACAAGTTGTGAATCTTTCGATTTCATTCTAAATAGTTGTCAATGTTTCCATTTCTTTCCAAACAAGTTATGAATGTTTCCATTTCATTCCAAACAAGTTGTGAATGTTTCCATTTCATTCTAAACAAGTTGTGAATGTTTCCATTTCATTCCAAACAAGTTGTGAAAGTTTCCACTTCATTATGAACTAGTTGGGAATATTTTCATTTCATTCCAAGCAAGTTTTGATTGTTTCTATTTTATTCTAAACAAGTTCCAAAAGTTTCGATTTCATTCCAAAAAAGTTGTCAATGTTTTGATTTCATTCCAAACAGTTGTGATTGTTTCAATTTCCTTCCAAATAGGTTGTGAATGTTTCGTTTTACTCAAAACAAGTTATGAACATTTCCATTTCATTCCAAACAAGTTGTGAATGTTTCCAAGTCATTAGAAACCGGTTGTGAATGTTTTATTTTCAATCCAAACTAGTTGTGATTGTTTCAATTTCATTCTAAACACATTGTGAATCTTTCCATTCCATACTAACCAGGTTGTGAATGTTTCCATTTCATTCCTAACACGTTCTGACTATTTATATCATTCCAAACAAGTTGTGAATGTTTCCATTTAGTTCCAGACTAGCTACGAAGGTTTGCAATTCATTCCAAACTAGTTATGATTGTTTCCATTTCATTCCGAACAGGCGGTGAATGTTTCGATTTCATTCCAAACAAGTTCTGAACATTTCCATTTCATTCCAAACAAGTTGTGAATGTTCCAATTTCATTCAAAACCAGTTGTGAATGTTTCAATTTCAATCCAAACTAGTTGTGAGTGTTTGCTTTTCATTCCAAGCTAGTTGTGAAGGTTTCCATTTCATTTCAAACTAGTTGTGAATCTTTCCATTTCATTTGAACAAGTTGTGAATGTTTGCATTTCATTCTAAACAAGTTGTGAATGTTTCCACTTCATTCAAAACTAGTTATAAATGTGTCGATTTCTTTCCAAACAAGTTGTGATTGTTTCCATTTCATTTGAAACAAGTTGTTAACATTTCCATTTCATTCTAAACAAGTTGTGAGTCTTTCCATTTCAATCCACGAAAGTAATAATTGTTTCAATTTTATTCCGAACAAGTTGTGAAACTTTCCACTCCATTCCTAACTATTTCTAAAGGTTTCCGTTTCAATCAAAACAAGTTGTGAATGTTTCCATTTCATTCCAAACTGGTGGGGAATGTTTCCATTTGATTCCAACGAAGTTTTGAACACTTCCATTTCTTTCAAAACAAGTGTTGAATGCTTCCATTTCATTCTAAACTTGTTGTGAATGTTTCCATTTTATTCCAAGCAAGTTGTGAATGTTTCCATCTCATTCTAAACTTGTTGTGAACATTTCCATTTCATTCCTAACATGTTGTGAATGTTTCCAATTCATTCCGAACAAGTTGTGAATATTTTCATTTCATTCCAAACAAGTTGTGAATGTAGCTATATCATTCTAAACTAGTTGTCAATGTTTCTAGTTCATTCTGAACAAGTTCTGAATGTTTCTATTTCATTCTAAACTAGTTGTGATTGTTTCCATTTCATTTGTAACAAGTTGTGTATGTTTCCATTTCATTCTAAACAAGTGGTGATTGTTTCCATTTCAATCCAAACAAGTTGTAAATGTTTCCATTTCATTCTGAGTAAGTTGTTAATGTTTCTATTTTATTCCAAACTAGTTCGGAATGTTTCCATTTCATTCCAAACAAGTTGTGAATGTTCCCATTTTATTCCAAACTAGTTCAGAATGTTTCCATTTCATTCCAAAAAAGCTGTGAATGTTTCCATTTCATTCTCAACAAGTTCTGAATGGTTACATTTCATTGCAAACAGGTTGTGAGTGTTTCGATTTAGTTCCAATCTTGCTGTGAATGTTTCCATTTCATTCCAAACAAGTTGTGAATGTTTTTCCAAACAAGTTTTGAATGTTTCCATTTCATTGTAAACTTGTCTTGAATGTTTCCATTTCATTCCAAATAAGTTGTGAATGTTTCCATTTCATTCGAAACTAGTTGTGAATGTTTCAATTGCAATCCAAACTAGTTGTGAATGTTTCCTTTTGATTCCAAACACATTGGAAATGTTTCCATTTAATTCCAGACTGGTTATGCAGGTTTTAATTTCATTCCAAATGGGTTGTGAATGTTTCCATTTTATTCCAAACAAGTTGTAAATGTTTCCACATCATTCAAAACTAGTTATGAATGTGCCGATTTCTTTCGAAATAAGTTGTGAATGTTTTGATTTCATTCGAAACATGTTGTCATTGTTTCCATTTCAATCGAAACTAGTTGTGAATGTTTCCTTACGATTCAAAACATGTTGTGAATATTTCCATTTCAGTCCAAACAAGTTGTGAATCTTTCTATTTCATTTGAATCTAGTTGTGAATGTTTCCAGTTCATTTGATATAAGTTATCAATGCTTCCATTTCATTCCAAAATTAGTAATGAATGTTTCCATCTCATTCGAAACAACTTGTGAATGTTTTCATTTCACCAAAAACAACTTGTGACTGTTTCTATTTCATTCCAAAGAAGTTGTGAATGTTTCATTTTCATCCCAAACAAGTTGTGAATGTTTCCACTTTACTCCAAAGTAGCTGTGAATGTTTCCATTTCATTCCGAATAGGTTGTAAATGCTTTTATTTCATTCCAACAGGTCGTTAATCTTTCAATTTCATTCCAAACAGGTTGTGAATTTTTCTATTTCATTCTAAATAATTTGTGAATGTTTCCACTTCATTCTAAACACATTATAAAAGTTTCCATTTCATTCTGGACAAGTCGTGAATGTTTCAATTTCAATCAAAACTAGTTGTGAATGCCTCTATTTCATTACAAACAGGTTGTGAATTTTTCCATTTCATTCCAAAGAGGTTGTGATTGTTCCATTTCATTCCAAACACATTGTGAATATTTCTATTTGATTCTAAACTAATTGTGAATGTTTCCATTTCATTCCAAACACATTACAAATGTTTCGATTTCATTCCGAACAAGTTGTGAATGTTTCCACTTTATTCTAAACTAGTTCTGAAGGTTTCATTTCGCTCCAAACAAGTTGTGATTGTTTTCATTTCATTATAAACAATTTGTGAATGTTTGTATTATATTCCTACCAAGTTGTGAATGTTTTCATTTCATTCCAAAATAGTTGTCATTGTTTTCATTTCATTCGGACCTAGTTGTGAATGTTTCACTTTCATTCCAATTAGTTGTTTTTGTCTCCATTTCTTTTCAAACAAGTTGTGAATGTTTCCATTTCATTCCAAACAAGTGTGAATGTTTACATTTCGTTGTGAACTAGTTGTGAATGTTTCCATTTTATTCCAAAAATGTTGTGAATGTTTCCATTTCATTCCAAACTAGTTGTGGTTGTTTCCAATCATTCCAAATAGGTTGTGAATGTTTCCATTTTAGTCCAAACAAGTTGTGAATGGTTCCATTTCGTTTGAAACTAGTTGTAAATGTGTCAACTTCATTCCAAATAAGTTGTGCTTGTTTCATTTCATTTTAAACAAAGTGTGAATGTTTCATTTCATTCTAAACTTATTGTGAATGTTTTCATTTCATTCCAAACAAGTTGTGAAGGTTTCCATTTCATTCTAAACTTGTTGCGAAAGTTTCCATATCATTCTAAACTGGTTGTGAACGTTTCCATTTCATACTAAACAAGTTGTGAATGTTTCTAGTTCATTCCAAAGATGTTGTGAAAGTTTCCATTTCATTCGAAACATGTTCTGAATGTTCCCATTTCACTCCAAACACGTTGTCAATGTTTCCATTTCTTTCAAAACAAGTTGTGAATGTTTCCATTTTATTCAAAACTAGTTATGAATGTGTCCATTTCTTTCCAAACAAGTTGTGAATGTTTCCATTTCATTCCCAACAAGTTGTGATTGTTTACATTTCATTTCAAATAGGTTGTGAATGTTTCCATTTCGTTCCAAACAAGTTGTGATTGTTTACCATTCATTCTAAACTAGTTATGATTGTTTACGTTTCAATCCCAACTAGTTACAAATGCTTCCATCTGATTTCAAACAAGTTGTGAATGTTCCCATTTCAGTCCAAACAAGTTGTGAATATTTTCATTTCATTCAAAACAAGTTGTGAATGTTTCTATTTCATTCAAATTAATTTGTAAATATTTCCTTTCATTCCAAAGAAGTTGTGAATGCTTCTATTTCATTCTAAACTTGATGTGATTGTTTCCATTTTAATCCAAACAAGTTGTGAATGTTTTCATTTCATTCTAAACAAGTTGTGAATGTTTGCATTTCTCTCCGACCAAGTTATGAATGTTTCCATTTGATATCAAACTAGTTGTGATTGTTTCTATTTCATCCCAACCAGGTTGTGAATGTTTCCATTTCATTCAAAGCAAGTTGTGATTGTTTCCATTTCATTCGAAAGAAGTTGTGACTATTTCCATTTTATTACAAACAGGTGTGAATGTTTCTATTTGATTGTAAACTAATTGTGAATGTTTTCATTTCATTCAAAACAAGTTGTTAATGTTTCTTTTTCATTCCAAACAAGCTGTGAATGTTTCCATTTCATTCCAAACTAGTTGTGATTGTTTCCATTGCATTCGAAACAAGTTGTGAATGTCTTTATTTCATTGGAAACTACTTGTGGAAGTTTCAACTTCATTCCAAACATGTTCTAATTGTTTCGTTTCATTCAAAACAAGTTGTGCATGTTTCCATTTCATTCTAAACTTGTTGTAATTGTTTCTATTTCATTCCAAACAAGTTGTGAAAGTTTCCATTACATTATAAACTAGTGGTGAATGTTTCCATTTCATACCAAGCTAGTTTTAATGGTTTCAATTTCGTTCCAAACAAGTTGTGAATGTTGCTTTTTAATTCTAAACTAGTTATTAAGGTTTCAATTTCATTCCAAACAAGTTGTGAATGTTTTGATTTCATTCCAAACTAGTTGTAATTGTTTCCATTTCATTCCATACAAGTTGTGAATGTTTTCATTTGATTCTAAACAAGTTGTGAATGTTTCCATTTCATTCCAAACAAGAAGTAAATGTTTCCATTTCATTCCGAACAACTCACGAAATTTTACATTTCATTCCACATTAGTTCTAAAGGGTTCCATTTCATTCCAAATATGTTGTGAATGTTCCATTTCATTTTGAACTAGTTGGGATTGTTTCCATTTCATTCCAAACAAGTTGTTAATGTTTCCATTTTTTTTAAACAAGTTCTGAATGTTTGCATTTCATTCGAAACAGGTTGTGGATGTTTCAATTTCATTCTAAACTAGTTATGAATGTTTCCTTTTTATTCCGAACAGGTTTTAAATGTTTCAATTTCATTCCACATAGGTCATGAATATTTCCATTTCATTCCGAACAAGTTGTGACTATTTCCATTTCATTCAAAACAAGTTGTAAATGTTTCCGCTTCATTTGAAACTAGTTATGAATATGTCAATTTCTTGCCAAACAAGTTGTGATTGTTTTCATTTCATTCGAAGCAAGTTGTGACTGTTTTCATTTCATTCGAAAAAAGGTTGCTAATATTTACATTTCATTCCAAACAAGTTGTGAATGTTTCCATTTCACTCAAAACTAGTTGTGAATGTTTCCATTTCATTCCGAACAGGTTGTGAATATTTCCAATTTATTCCAACAGGTTGTGAATGTTTCCGGTCCTTGCCAAAGACAATGTGAATGTTTGTATTTCATTCTAAACTAGGTGTGAATGTTTCCATTACATTCGAAATAGATTGTGAATGTTTCCATTTCACTCCAAACACATTGTGAATGTTTCCAATTCATTTTGACCAAGTTGTGAATGTTTCCACTCCATTCCAAACTAGTTATGAAGGTTTCCATTTCATTCCAAACAAGTTGTCAATGTTTTCATTTCATTCTACACTAGGTCTTAATGTTTGCATTACTTTCCAATGAAGTTGTGAAAGTTTCTATTTCATTCTAAATAGGTTGTCACTGTTTCCATTTCATCCCAAACAAGTTGTGAATGTTTACATTTCATTCAAAACTTGTTGTGATTCTTTCTGTTTCTTTTCAAACAAGTTTTAAATGTTTCGATTTCATTCCAAACAAGTGTGAATGTTTCCATTTGATTGTAAACTAGTTGTGAATGTTTCCATTTTATTCCAAAAAAGTTGTGAATGTTTCCATTTCATTTGGAACTAGTTGTGATTGTTTCCATTTCATTCCAAACAGGTTGTGAATATTTCCATTTCAGTCCAAACAAGTTGTGAATGTTTCCATTTCATTTGAAACTAGTTGTAAATGCTTCCACTTCATTTCATACATGTTGTGAATGTTTCATTTCATTCCAACCAGGTTGTGCACATTACCATTTCATTCCAAACAAGTTGTGAGTGCTTTGATTTCATTCAAAACTAGTTGTAAGTGTTCCCATTTCATTCTGAACAAATTGTGAATGTTTTCATTTCATTCTAAACTTGTTGTGAATGTTTCCCTTTCTTTCCAAACAAGTTGTGAATGTTTCCATTACATTTAGAACTAGTTGTGAATGCTTCCATTTCTTTACAAACTAGCTGCGAATATTTTGATTTCATTCTAAACATGTTGTGAATGTTTCCATTTCATTCCAAACTAGTTTTGAATGTTTCCGTTTCATTCCAAACACATTGTGAATGTTTCTATTTCATTCTAAAGTAGTTGTGAATGTTTCCATTTCATTCCAAACACGTTATGAATATTTCCATTTCATTCCAAACACGTTGTTAATAATTCCATTTCATTTCAAACCAGTTGTGAAGGTTTCCACTCGATTGCGAACTAGTTCTGAAGGTTTCCAATTCATTCCAAACAACTTGTGAATGTTTTCATTTCATTCTAACCTAGCTGTGAATGTTTGCATTTCATTCCAACCAAGTTGTGCATGTTTCCATTTCATAACAAACTAGTTATCATTGTTTCCATTTCATCCCAAACAAGTTGTGACTATTTCCATTTCATTCGAAATAAGTTGTCATTGTTACTATTTCATTCCAACTAGGTTGTGAATGTTTCCACTTTATTTCAAATAAGTGTGAATGTTTCCATTTCACAGTAAACTAGTTGTGAATGTTTTTTTTTCATTCCAAAAAAGTTGTGAACGTTTCCTTTTCATTCCAAACTAGTTGTGATTATTTTCATTTTGTTCCAAACAAGTTTCGAATGTTTCCATTTCTGTGAATGTTTCGATTTGATTCTAAACAAGTTGCGATTGTCCCCATTTCATTCCTAACAAGTTGTAAATATTTACATTACATTCCGAACAGTATGTGAATGTTTCCACTTCATTGCAAACTAGTTCTGAAGGTTTCCATTTCATTCCAAACAAGTTGTGAATGTTTCCATTTCATTCCAAACAAGTTGTGAATGTTTATAATTTATTCTAAATATGTTCTGAATGTTTACATTTCATTCCAAACAAGTTGTGAATGTTTCCTTTTCATTCTAAACTAGTTGTGAATGTTTTCATTTCATTATAAATGTGTTATGAATGTTTCAATTTTATTTCAAACAAGTTGTGAATATTTCCATTTCATTCTGAACAAATTGTGAATGTTTCCATTTCATTCTAAACTTGCTGTGAACGTTTCTAGTTGATTCCAAACATGTTATGAATCTTTCCTGTCATTCCAAAGAACTTTTGATTGTTTCCATTTCATTCTAAACTAGTTGTGATTGTTTTTATTTCATTCAAAACTTATTGTGAATGTTTACATTTCATTCCAATCAAGTTGTGAATGTTTCCTTTTCATTCAAAACTAATTGTGAATGTTTCCATTTCATTCCAAACTAGTTGGGAATGTTTCCATTTCATTCCAAACAGGTTGTGAATGTTTTTGCATTTAATTCCAAACATATTGTCAAAGTTTTCATTTCATTCTAAGCTAGTTGTGAAGGTTTCCATTTCATTCCAAAAAAGTTGTGATTGTTTTCTTTTCATTCCAAACTAGTTGTGAGTGTTTCCATTTTACTCCAAACAAATTGTGATTGTTCGCACTTCATTTGAAACAAGTTATGAATCTTTCCATTTCATTTGAAACTTCTTGTGAGTGTTTCTACTTTATTCGAAACATGTTGTGAATGTTTTGTTTTTATTTCATCCTAAACTTATTGTGAATGTTTCCATTCCATTCCAAACAAGTTATGAATGTTTCCATTCCATTCAAAACTAGTTGTGAATGTCTCCATTTTACTCCAAACTAGTTGGGAATGTTTTCATTTCATTCCAAACAAGTTGTGAATGTTTCCATTTCATTCCAAACACATTGTGAAAGTTTTCATTTCATTCTAAGCTTATTGTGAAGGTTTCCATTTTATACTAAACAAGTAGCGATTACTTTCATTTCATTCTAAACTAGTTGTGAATGTTTCCATTTTATTCTAAACGTGTTGTGAATGTTTTCATTTCATTCCAAACAAGTTGTGAATGTTCCCTTTTCATTCTAAACCTATTGTGAATGTTTCCATTTCATTCTAAACGTGTTGTAAATGTTGCCATTTCATTCCAAACAACTTGTTAATATTTCTATTTCATTCTGAACAAGTTGTGAATGTTTCCATTTTATTCTAAACTTATTGTGAATGTTTTCACTTGATTCCAAACAAGTTGTGAATCTTTCCTCTTATTCCAAAAAAGTTTTGAATATTTCCATTTCATTCTAAACTAGTTATGAATGTTTCCATTTCATTCAAAACTAATTGTGAATCTTTCCATTTCATTCCAAACTAGTTGGAAATGTTTCCATTTCATTCAAAACAGGTTGTGAATGTTTCCATTTAGTTTCGAACACACTGTGAACATTTGAATTTTATTCTATGCTAGTTATAAAGGTTTCTATTTTATTCCAAACAAGTAGTGATTGTTTCCATTTCATTGGAAACATGTTATGAATGTTTCCATTTCATTTCAAACTAGTTGTGAATGTTTCTACTTCATTCCAAAGATATTGTGACCGTTTTGTTTTAATTTCATTCTAAACTTTTTGTGAATGTTTACATTTCATTCCAAACAAGTTATGAATGTTTCCATTTCATTCAAAACTAGTTGTGAATGTTTCCATTTTACTCCAAACTAGTTGGCAGTGTTTCCATTACAATCCAAATAGGTTGTGAATGTTTCCATTTCATTCCAAACACATTGTGATTATTTCATTTCATTACAAACTAATTGTGAATGTTTCCATTTCATTATAAATGTGTTGTGAATGTTTCAAATTCATTTCAAATGAGTTGTGAATGTTTCCATTTCGTTCTAAACTTGTTGTCAATGTTTGCATTTTATTCCAAACAAGTTATGAATGTTTTCTTTCATTCTAAAGAAGTTTGGAATGTTTCCATTTCATTCTAAAGAAATTGTGAATGTTTTTATTTCATTCTAAACTAGTTGTGAATGTTTCCATTTCATTCTCAACTTAATGTCAATGTTTCCATTTCATTCACAACTAGCTGTGAATGTTTCCATTTCATTCCAAACTACTTGGGAATGTTTCAATTTTATTCTAAAGAGGTTGTGAATGTTTCCATATCATTCCAAAAACATTGTAAATGTTTTCATTTCATTCTAACACAGTTGTGAAGGTTTCCATTTCATTCCAAACAAGTTCTGATTGTTTTCATTTCTTTCCAAACTAGTTGTGAGTGTTTCCACTTTATGCCAAACTAGTTGTGAGTATTTCCATTTTATACCAAACAAGTTGTGATTGTTTCCATTTAATTCCAAAGAAATTGTGGTTTCCATTTCATTCTAAAGTAGTTGTGAATGTTTCCATTTCATTTTAAATTACTTGTGAATATTTCCATTTCATATTAAACTACTCGTGAATATTTCCATTTCATTCTAAACTTACTATGAATGTTTCCATTTCATTCGAAACAAGTTATGAATGTTTCCATTTTTTTCACAACAAGTTGTGAATTTTTCCATTTCATTCCAAACTAGTTGGGAATGTTTCCATTTCATTCCAAACAAGTTGTGAATGTTTCCATTTCATTCCAAACACATTGTGAATGTTTTCATTTCATTCTAAGCTAGTTGTTAAGGTTTCTATTTCATTCCAAACAACTTGTGATTGTTTTCATTTCATTCCAAACTAGTTGTGAATGTTTCCATTTTATGCCAAACAAGTTGTGATTGTTTCCATTTTATTCCAATCAAGTTGTGAATGTTTCCATTTCATTTGAAACTAGTTGGGAATATTTCCACTTCATTCCAAACAAGTTGTAAACGTTTCCATTTCAATCTAAACTTGTTGTGAATGTTTCCATTTCATTCCAAATAGGTTGTGAATGTTTCCATTTCATTCAAAACTGATTGTGAATCTTTACATTTAATTCCAACACATGTTGTGAATATTTCAATTTCATTCTGAACCATTGTGAACCCCAATGGTATAAAGGCCATGAAACACGCCCAATATGTTTTTCAAGGTCTGCAAGAGATCAAAGAGACTGGATTTAAAATGCCCACCCCTAAAAACCTTATGATTAGAAATAAGAAGTACAAGAAAACCAAAAATGCAAGGAACTTGTGCACCAAGGTACACCTTAAAGAACCAAAGAGAATTTCTCTTCAAAGTAGCAATATTATTTCATATAAACGCTGTGTTTGACAACCAGAGTATGTGCCTATTTATATGCCTAAACTAGGGTAAAAGACTCATCAAAATTTGTAGCCCTAGTGACCTAGGAAACCTAGATACAAAGGACTTAAGAAAACCTAGTCAAACAAGGACTCTAACATCTAGTTTGAATAAGTTTGATGTGTGCAGCGTATGCCACGCATCCAAAGTGACCTAAATTAATTCCATAGCCTAAACAACATCCTAAATAAAGCGCAAAATACAATTTTGGCCGCAAAAACCTCCAAATGGTCTTCTTGGGTGCATTTATGGGCTCCTTAGGGTTTCCACTTGTATCTTTAGCTCCAAGCTTGAATATTTGAGTTCCATTGACTTGAAAATTCCTCTTTAATGTTGGAAAGAGGTCTTGGAATGTTAGAGCTCAAAGATCCAGCTTGTAGACATAAAATGGCCTTGAAACACTTCTAGTAGGCTACAAGGGTGCACTTAAGTGGTGCCCTTGGGGTTCCTTGTCTTGTGACTTGTCTAGGCACTCTAGGATTGAGTACCAAGCTTGGCCATCATCCTCATATGGTGTCTTGAAAGTTCTAGTAGCTCCTTGTGCAATTCCATGTCCATCCTCTATGAAAAAGCTTGAGACAAAAGCTTGAAGTGCACTGGTGAGCTCCATTCACATTATACTCACCTGGCAAGTCTAGCATGTATGCATTATCATTGATCTTCTTGATTGCTTGGAATGGACCATCTCTTCTTGGATGAAGCTTAGTCTTTCTTGCGCTGGAAATCTCTCCTTCCTCATTTGCAACTAAACCTAATCTCCAAGCTCAAAGACAACTCTCCTTCATCCATGGTTGGCTCTCTTAGCAACTTATTAATTTTTGTGCTTAATGTGTTGCTTAACTTTCTCATGCAACTTCTTGATGCTCTCGGCCTTCATACTACCATCCAAACTAGAAACCTCATGAGTAGGTAATGGTAAAAGATCTAATGGAGTTAGAGGATTAAAACCGTACACAATCTTAAAAGGTGAAAATCCAGTAGTAGAATGCATGGACCTATTGTAAGCAAACTCTACATGAGGCAAAACCTTTTCCCAAGATTTCAAGTTCTTACCAATGATAGCTCTAAGCATAGAACCTAAGGTTCTATTGGTTACCTCAGTTTGTCCACTAGTTTGTGGGTGGCAAGAAGTAGAAAATAAAAGCTTAGTGCCAAGCTTTCCCCATAAAGTCCTCCAAAAGTGGCTTAAGAACTTAGAGTCCCTATCCAAAACTATGGTCCTTGGAACTCCATGAAGTCTAACAACTTTCCTAAAAAAGAACTCAGCCACATATATAGCATCATCAGTCTTATTACTAGCAATAAAGTGAGCCATTTTTGAAAACCTATCAACTACAACAAAGATTGAGTCTCGGTTTCCTTTAGTTCTTGTCAATCCAACAATAAAATCCATTGAAATATCAACCCATGGATAAGTAGGTGTAGGAAGTGGTGTTTATAAACCTTCTGAAGTGTGAGTGGACTTATCCTTCCTACATGCTATGCATTGATCACAAACCTTCCTTACATCCTTTACCATATTCGGCCAATGATAGTGCTCCTTTAAGGTATGCAAGGTTTTGGCTTGTCCAAAGTATCCCATTAGTCCTCCACAATGAGCTTCCTTTGTGAGTAACTCACTTAAAGATGTCTTGGGAATACACAACCTGTTTTCTTTAAAAA
The DNA here is from genome assembly GCA_000696445.1 of Aquilaria agallochum. NCBI lineage: Eukaryota > Viridiplantae > Streptophyta > Magnoliopsida > Malvales > Thymelaeaceae > Aquilaria > Aquilaria agallochum. The sequence continues at coordinate 3,925 of KK903579.1, read as the reverse complement.
GAAACCCATTAACTTGATAGAACTTCTCAAAAGCAAATTTAGAACACTTAGCATAAATCTCACCAAAGTCATGATCTGAAGCATATAAATCTTTTAAGTGCTCAAAACCGAACACTTTAGCATCCAAAGTAAAAAGTAAAGCATACTTCCTAGAAAGTGCATCTGCCACTACATTATCCTTACCTTGCTTGTATTTGATAACATAAGGGAATGACTTAATGAATTCTACCCATTTAGCATGCCTCCTATTCAACTTACCTTGCCCATTAAGAAACTTAAGGGCTTGATGGTCGGTATGGATGACAAACTCTCTCAGCCAAAGATAATGTTGCCAAGTCTCCAAAGGTCTTACCAAAGCATAAAGCTCTTTGTCATATGTGGGCTAGTTCAAGGTAGCACCATTGAGTTTCTCACTAAAGTATGCAATGGGGTGGCCTCTTTGCATCAACACAGCTCTAATGCCTATACCTAAAGCATCACATTCAACCTCAAAAGTATTAGCAAAGTTAGGCAAAGCTAGAAGTGATGCATTACATAACCTTTTCTTTAGCAACCCAAAAGCCTCCTCTTGAGCTTTTCCCCACATAAATCCTACATTCTTCTTGATAACTTCAGTGAGAGGTGCAACAATGCAAGAAAATTTCCTTACAAACCTCTTATAGGAGCTAGCCAACCCATGGAATGATCTTACCTTAGTGATAGAAGTTGGAGTTAGCCATTCTTGTATGGCTCTTACCTTATCTTGATCCACCTCAATTCCATGTGAACTCACAAGAAAACCAAGGAAGACAACTTTGTCAACACAAAAAGAACACTTCTTCAAGTTAGCATATAACCTTTTCCCTCTTAAAGTGTGTAGTACTTGTGTGAGGTGTCCAACATGCTCTTCTAAGTTCTTGCTATATACTAAGATATCATCAAAGTAAACAACAACAAACCTACCAACGAAATCATGCAAGACATGATTCATAAGTATCATTATGGTACTAGAAGCATTAGTTAACCCAAAAGGCATGACTAACCATTCATAAAGTCCAAATTTTGTTTTAAAAGCAGCTTTCCATTCATCCCCTTTCTTCATCCGAATTTGATGGTACTCACTTTTTAAATCAATTTTTGAAAACAAAGTAGAACCATACAACTCATCAAGCATGTCATCAAGTCTAGGGATAGGATGTCTATACTTTATAGTGATTTTGTTGACTAGCATACAATCCATGCACATGTGCCATGAACCATCCTCCTTTGGCACTAGAAGGACAGGTACAACACAAAGGCTCATGCTTTCCTTCACAAAGCCTTTAGTGAGCAACTCCACCCCTTACCTCTCATCTCCTTAGTCTCCTCAGGGTTGGTTCTATAAGCTGGCCTATTTGGAATAGGTGCACATGGGACTAAGCCAATTTGGTGCTCAATCCCTCTTATGGGTGGCAATCATCTTGGGTCCTCAGGGAACACGTCCTCAAAGTCCTTCAACAGAGATAAAACAACACTAGGAAGATGTGTTAGGTCATTGATAACAAGTAAAGATTCTTTGCAAAGTAAAAGAAGCACTGGTCTTTATGCTTGAATGGCTTTCCTCACATCACTCATTTTTGTAATATGGCACTCTTTTTTTCTACTTAACTTCCCCTCATTCTTTTTTCTCGGGAACTCTCCACTCTTCTTCCCTTCATGTTCACTCTTCTCACTTAATCTCTTGGTTGTTTTCCCGGCTTTCTTCTTTTCACTCTTGCCTTCAACTTTCCCCTCATTTTTTTTTCTTTCAACCTTACTTTAAAGTTTCCTTTGATCCTCCAAGACTTGTTTTGGTGAAGGTGGAACAAGTGTAACCGGCTTTCCTTTATGAACAAATGTGTACAAATTCTTTTCTCCATCATGTGTGACCTTCCTATCAAATTGCCATGGCCTCCCAAGCAAAATGTGACAAGCATGCATAGGAACAATGTCACAAAGAACTTGATCATTGTAAGCACCAATTTTAAAGTGAACCAAAACTTGCTTTACCACCTTTACCTCCCCAGCATTATTCAACCATTGAAGCCTATATGGTTAGGGGTGCTTTTGCGTAGGAAGCTTAACTTTTCTACCATGGTTGAGCTTGCTACATTGGTGCAACTTCCTTCATCAACAATGAGGCTACATACTCGGTCTTTGATTCGGCACCTAGTGTGAAAGATGCATTTTCTTTGATTAGTCTCCTCTTTGGCTTCCACACTTAGAGCTCTCCTTGCCACAAATGCAAAGTCTCCCTCTCATGCTCAAGTGGGTTTTGTTCCTCATCCTTCAAAGTTGGCGTATCCTCCATGGCATCTTCATCCTCAGAGATGATCTCTCCATCATCTTTGAGAATCATTACCTTATTGTTTGGGCATTCTCTTATGTAATGCCCATCGCCTCTACACCTGAAGCACTCAATCTCCCTTGCCTTAGGTGCTTCTTTAGATGGAGCCATAAACTTGTTTTGCTGTGGCTGAGACAAGCTTCCTTTGGTGACCTCCATTCTTGGCTAAGGTGCTTCCTTATTCCATGCTCCCCTCCATGTGGAGCTTCCTCCTTGAGACATCTTGGATGCCTTAGACCTTCTGATGATCCTTTCGGCCTTAGTGGCATGATGGAGCAAATCTTCCATGTTGACATATGGCACCACCTCTACTTTGTTGGCAATGTCATGGTTAAGGCCATTGATGAATCTTGCAATGGTGGTTTCCTCATCCTCAATGATGTTAGCTCAGGTCAAGGTCATCTCCAAGTCTTTGTGGTAGTCCTCCACACTCCTTTGGCCTTGCACAAGCCTTTGAAGCTTGAGGTGTTAGTCTCTATAGTAGTAACTAGGGACAAATCTCCTCTTTATCAAGGCTTTGAGGGTGCTTCATGTGCTTAAGGGCTCCTCCTCATTCCTTCTCCTAAAAGTGATAGCTTGATTCCAACATACAAGAGCATAGTCAATGAACTCAATTGTAGCCAATTTAACCTTCTTTTCCTCGAAATAATGATGGCAATTAAACACCATCTCAATCTTTTGCTCCCATGACCAATAGGCATCTAGATCACTCCTCCCTTGGAAGGATGGAATGGTAAGCTTGATGGAGTTGAGATTGTTGCCCTCCATTGGCTCCCCCCTTCTTCAAAGCCCATGTTCATGGCACAATCCTTCTTCCTCCTCAGGTTCTTCTCTCCTTGGACTTCTCCTTGGTTGCAAGATGGGATTAGGTCTCCTTGGCAACCTCAAATCTATGTCTTCAATCCTCCCTTTAAGTCTATTGAGAGTCTCTTGAAGTTCTCTCATGGTAGGCTCCTCATTGTGTCTCACTTCCATTCTCCTATCCTCCTGGCCCTCCATACTCTTGAAATCAAATTCCTCATACACTCACCACACGTGTTTCACTTAAAGATGAACACTAAAAAAACTCAATTTGTTAGTGAGAATATTGCTATTTAAAGAGTCCTCAAAAGTTCTAAGAAAACTATTCTCGAAGCACACAAGAAAACTTGAATTCTTGAAAATAATTTTTGGCTCCAAAAGAGGTAGGCTAAACAAGCTTTAAAAGACTCTAGGAAGCTCTTGCAATTTATGATCACAAGAACCACAAAGAAAGGCTTTAGGCTCAAAACAAAGGGTTAGGGTTTGTGCGTGCAAAAACCAAAACACTTTGTGCAACTTCTTTTGCAAAACTCTTTTCTTTTCTTTTCTTTTTTTTGTTCTTTCTTTTCCTTTCTTTTTATTATTTGCTTGCATTTTTATGCTAAAACAACTCCCCTCTTCAAGTTCCTTTCTTCCGAAGACAAAATGTTAGATTTCTTTTCAGCCAACACAAGAAACTATTGAAATCTTGCATAATTTGAAACAACTTTTTGTTAGGTTTCGGGAGCCAAACAGCGCAGCGGAATTTAACCGAAACCCTCCAGGATCCAAGTGAAACGG
>KK903578.1:13863-34167 GCA_000696445.1 Aquilaria agallochum | reverse complement strand
AATACTAGACTAGGGACGTTTAAGAATATCATTATTCTAGGTTAGAATTATGTTTGTTAAGTTACGCAGAAACAAAACAACAAACATAATCGTTGGATTAATGACTTAATAAAATATCATGACTCAATGTGCAAAAAAGTACCATCATCTCATGATTGGCTTTTTGGGCACAACACTAACACCTGTTACCAAAGGTGATCAATTGGACCTCAATAAAAGTGAGCAAGAATGGACTCTGTTTGTAGATGGAGCCTCCGACTCCGAACACCAGGCAGCCGGGCTAATTATTTGCGGTCTGGAAGGTTTAGAAGTCATGAAAGCCATCAAATTTGGGTTTAACGTCACCAACAACATGGCAGAGTATGAAGCTCTCATAGCAGGGTTACACCTGGCATGAAAGATTGGTGTAAGAAACCTAAAAGCCCACAGTGATTCCCAGCTAGTGGTCCGGCAGATGGCAGGGAACTATAGCGCCAAGGACCGGACTTTGGCAAAATATCACGAGCTCATATCAAAGCTCATCTAGGAGTTCGACGCAGTACACATTGAAAATGTACCTCACCAAGACAATACCAAAGCGGACAGCTTAGCCAAGTCAAAAAAGTTCACCGAAGTGTTGAGCCACCCGAGCATAGCGGCAATGAGCATAGCGACCTCGAAAAAAGGATGGAAAGGTCCCATAAAGAGATATCTTACAACCAAAGAGCTTCCCGATGATCCTCATGAAGCGACAAAAGTGCGAAGATGTTCCAGACGATATTTCTTAATTGGTGAAGAGTTATACCAACATGGGTATGCGAGCTCGCTGCAAAGGTGTGTCAGCGAAAAGGATGCTAGGATAGTTCTCGAAGAAGTCCATGAGGGGGCTTGTGGTTCCCATATCGGAACCGACGCATTGACGGGAGTAATACTCCACCAAGGGTACTTCTGGCCCACCTTAAGAAATGACGCAAGGCAGTTCATCCAGAATTGTGACAATTGCCAAAGACATGCCAGCATCCAAAAACTACCCTCGAAATTAATAACCTCGGCAGACTACCCCTGTCCTTTTGCAGTTTGAGGCATAGACCTCATCGGGCCACTCCCGACAGCACCTAGAGGAGGGAAGTTCTGCGTAATAGCAGTAGATGACTTCACTAAATGGGTCAAGGCAGAAACCCTAGCAACCATTTCGGAAAAGGATATACAAAATTTCATCTCGAAGAACATTATATGCAGATTTGGCATACCGAGGGTGATAGTGGCCGATAATTGTTCCCAATTTATGGACAAGGGATTCCAGGAATTCATCACCAACCTCAGAATAAAAATGCACTTCGCCCCGGTAACTCATCCCCAGAGCAACGGACAAGTAGAGGTATCCAACATAACCATAAAAGAGGGTCTGAAAAAGAGGTTGGGGGAAGCGAAAGGAAAATGGCCAGGAGAACTTCTGAGTGTGCTATGGAGTTATCGGATGACACCCCGAAGGGCCACGGGTGAGACACATTTTTCGCTCGTATTCGGCATAGAGGCCATTATCCCTATCGAGGTAGTACAACCATCAGTCAGAATACAAGTGTTCGACGAAGGAGGGAATGACCTCGGATTGAGAACCAAACTTGACCTCGTCGACAAACACAAAGAGGTGGCCAAACTTAGAAGGAAGGCCTTTCAGCAAAGGGCGGCCACAGCCACGAACCTGTGCGTTAGGCCGAAACGAATAAGGAAAGGAGACCTCGTTCTCCGAAAGGCCAAATTCAAACCCCGAAGGCCATCCCATGGGGTACTTCGGGCAAACTGGGAAGGGCCTTACTTGGTCCTTGACGAAGTCTGAAATGGAGTCTATAAGCTTGGCGATGCCGAAGGTGGAAAGTTGAAATTACATGGCACTCGGACACCTTGAAGAAATTCTATACTTAGAATTTTGGTAAGAAATTGTACAAGTTAGAAAAATTTTCTAAGTACAAAAATTTTCTTCCACCAAAGGATTCTCGCCGAACAAGGCTTAAGTAAGAAGCTTGCGAAAGTTACGTGTTCCTTTTAAAGTTGATTGGGTCATTTGCCCAAAAAGTAAGTCCATCATAACTGGGCCAAAATCTTGCTTAAGGCAACTCGTCAAGAGTGAACATTTTTTCGAGGACGGCTAATAAAACAAGCAAAACGTATTTTTTGAAGTCCCTTGACCGAAAGTGGTTGGGATAACCAGGAAATAAAAGTTACTGCTTAAAGACTTAGCCAAAATCTGAAAGAAGGAAGATTTTCATTAAACAAGGCCTTGCTACAAGGAGAAGGTTACAAGAAGAAAGATTACAAAAAAGAATGAAAGAAGGCAAAGGCCCTAAAATGTCTAAGGGACCCCGGCGTTATGGGAGGCTCCCACCCCTGTGTCTTTAGCCGCCGCCTTCAGTGCCGGAGGAGGGGCAAATGGCAGGTTGAGGAGCTCAATTTTTCACCAAGTCCGCCGAGGCCCCTTGGGAATGTCCAGGGCAGCCAAAAAGGAAAGGTTGAGATCTGGGTATTTCTTCAGAACTTGATGCCAAGCCAGACAAAAGCCATCCTGGAAGGCAACTTTGGTCGCCTAGACAGCCTTGTCTTTCTCGAGTGAAAAGTCTTCTACTTCGTTCTGGAGATCAGCAACTTCCTTCTTCAATGCCTTCACCTCCTTCTTCTTCGGCTCCTTCTTCAGAGAGTCCACCTCGGCTTGAAGCTCGGCGTTATTAGAGAGCACCTTCGCCAGGAGAGCAAAGTCTTCCTCTTTCCCTTTTTGATCGACCTCGTTGGCCCAAGTTAGGCTCACCACCTTTGCACCGAGGTCGGACATCTTCTGGGAAAAATCCTTCAAGAGCTCTTCTTGGCCCTTCAAGAATTCCTCCCAAAGTTTTGCAACCTCCTCCTTTGCTATCCGTCTCAACTCTGCATTTTTTACAACATAGTTGGCGTAGAAGACCTTGGCTTTCTCCAAACGTTCTTCGGCCGAAGTTCAAATCGAAGCTTGCTTTGCCGCCCAAGCCTAGAGGTACCCACTATACCCCAAAAGCTGCAAAATAGGGAGAAGATACTCAGTCAAAAATGCATAAAGAAAGCCAAGTACCTAGACAAATGTGGAGAAAAAATAAAGGGCCTAAAGAAGTACCTGGGCAGCATGCACAGAAATTTTTGAGGCGAGGGTGTCCTCATTGGCGCACTCTTCGGCAAGCGCCTTGAAGGAAGCCTGGGTGAGTATGCCCCTCGCCATTTGGGGAGCCATTTGCTGGCAGTCCTCGAAGAACAAGTTCATGTCCTCCATGAATGACCAGAAAGGCTCCCTCGAAACCTTGTCCCTCAGGAAATGGGAGTCCTGAAGTGCTCGCCTTCGGGCATGGTCCACCATCTAGGATGAGGGCGCTAGTTCTCCTGCAAAGTTAAAATACAAGTTTTGTTAAGACAAAAGTCTCTTAGTCAATATATCAACAAAGATTAAGAGTAAGAATATCTAAGGGACAAACCTGGCGCAACCTCAGCGACGTCGTCGTCGGAGTCCCTAACCTCCTCCACCTCGGTAGGGACGTGTTTACCCCTGCTTCTTTGTCACTCTTCGAGCTCATCTGCAAAATGGTCTGCTCTCCGAAGAACTCAAAATATTTACCGAGGTGGCAGGACTCCGAGAGACCACACCGGTGGCCACCTTGGTCGGCAGGATGGCTGAGACCTCGGGCTAGCCGCCAACCTCCTCAACATCCTCCGGTGGTAGGGGAAGGGTGTCCTTCTTCACTTTTTTGGCCGAAGACGGCCTACTCCCAGTAGTTTTATGCCTTCTAGAGGCACCCTTCTTTGTCTGTTCGCCCTTTTTGGCTTGGCTAAGAAAGAGAGACTTGTAGTAGGCAGCTGACTCATCGACCATCTCTGAAAAAGAAGGGAAACATCAGTGTAAGTCCAGACGGATACTGGTGCCCGGCAGCAGTTTCATCATGTGACATGGTAGGAGCGAAGGGGACTTCCGGTGGAGGAGTGCGCCTAAGGAGGGGATTTCCCAGGGGAGAGTACCTGAAATATTTGGAAGATAGATGTTAGGAGGTCCCCAGAGTGTGTTTCCGGGGAGGAGCCTCTGACGCCCAAGTCAGTACTCCGGAGATATGGAGGTGATAGAGAGTCGAGAAGTATGGTCTCTAGTGCCCAACCACTTTACCTGGCGTGTTTACCGAGTATCTATAGAGGAGCGAACAGAAGTAGTTCTCCTCATGTGGCCATCCAAGATCATGACACGTGTTCAGTGGCATGCGATCCACATATTCGGGGAGCAAGGGGACACCCAGCCGATCATAGGCCGCCTGGCTAGGAGCCTAGGCAACCTGAGAGTGGCGTACTAGGGTGTCTCTCCAAGCGGCATGTCAGAACGTGTCTGGGGGCGGCGTGTCGGGGATGTGTCAGAGGCTCCTTAATTGCTCCTGTCGTATGTTCTGAGGTTACTCTAGTATCACAGGAGTATGTTTCCCGAGGGTAGTCTTTCTCAGGGATACCCCCACTTCCGAGGATCGTTTATTCATCCCCCCAAGGTTGGCACTGTCGTTTCCTGGAACGGAGGATTGCCGAGGTCGGATTAGGGAGGTCGAACATCCTTCTTTCCGTGGCAGGTAGTTTCTCTGCCGATGTTGGTACTTTGTTCGAGTCTGGGGGTCCGGAAGGTGATCGGCGCTTCGGCTATCACATGCCCCTTCCCAGGAAGTCAAAGCAGAGGCTTCGGCTTTACGCTTCCGAGAAGGCTTTTTCATCGAATTCACGGTCAGAAATCCACTCAAGGAATTGCTCTTCTACAGAAGGCATTCCTTCACAGTCGAGGTACCCTTCCCTAGTTCCCTCGGTGACCTCGGGATGTGTGCAACTTTTGTTTTCTTTTTTTCTGCTGCGGGTTTGTGAATTGTCACATCCTTTGGCCAAACATGCCAGTTATGGATAAGCATGCCTGGGTTTTCATGATGTCAGAGGGACGTGCCCTAGTTCTTCGCGTTGGATGACACGTGGCCACTAGTGGATGGCAAAATAGTTACACTGGTCATGCTAACTGCGTCTCTTCGCCTTCGAGAAGTAATAATGAAGCCGTTGCGTCTTTGAGGGATAATAATGACGACGCTTCGCTTACCCTCTTCAGTCTATGTATGTTAGGCTCACCTCTTGAGTGCTTGGCTTAGGCCAAGAAGCATGAACAAAAGAAAGAAGAGTGATGTGAGGACTATGGGAACTAGTACAGTGATCTATGTGCAAAACTAGGAACTTTCAGGACTTAACTACACATAAAGACTGGACTATGGGAAAAACAGGCAAAAAACAGAGAAAGGGACCAAATTGTACACTTAGATGAGTGGTACAATTAAAACTATCAATTTTGAGATAGAGATTTCGGCCATGCAAGATTTATGGGTGACTAGTGCAAGACTAGACCAAATTTGGTGGACAACAATGATTACTAGTCAAGTCTTGTCTACCACTAAAGAACTATTCACTAGTTAACTAGTTAANCTAACTAGTTTTTATGCTAGTTACATGGCCGGTTATACATGGGAATTATGGCACTTTGGTACTTGTGTTTGATGTGTGCATGGCATTATAGTCCATGAAGTGACTTAAAGGTCAAGATAGGCATTTGTTTTAGTGGCGGCCTTGTGATCATGTGAAGTTAAGGGCTACATTGTTTCATGCAAAGAAATGGAAGACAAAAGTTACCATATTTGCTAAATAATTTACATATGTCTTTCGGCCGAAACTAAGTCAAGGCCATTTGTTCCATTTCGGGTTCGCTTGCTTTTGACTTGGCCGAGAGTTGTTCTTGAGCTTCTCTTTTGAAATTGATCTTGAATTCAAGCAAACTTGAGAGCATTTGAAGAATTCAAGCGTGGAAGACTTGTTTCGGCATATGTTCACTTGGATTCAAGCTTTGGCTCTTGGAAATTCAAGGAAGGCCGAGCCATTCAAGCTAGGGTTTTGAGGTAATGCTTGTGTTTCCTTGATTCCATGGTAATTCTTCCATGAACAAGGAATTTAAGTGCTCAATTGATGTTGTGTTAAGCTAAATGAGCAAGTGATGTGTTGGTTTGCAAGTTTAGTGTTGGCCGAAAGTGTTGAATGGGATAGTTTGGTGTTCTTCCTTGTTTACATGGAAATTAATCCATGATGAAGGTGTATTAATGCCTATTTGATCTTATGCTAGGCAAGTTTGAGTGAGGAACATCAAGGTGAACAAGTGGGTGTTTGGCCGAAAGGTACAAATTGAGGTAAATTCATGTNTGTTCTTCAATTGATTACATGGTATTGATGCCATGAACAAGGTTTATTGATGATTAGATGATTATGTGTTGGATTAAATTTGGTGAAGAACCTTGTTGGATGGAATTGGGCATGTTGGCCGAGAGCTTAAACTAGTGTATCTTGGTGTTCTTCTTTGAGTACATGGTATTTAGTCCATGAATAAGTGATATTGATGCCTATTTGTTGTTATGGTAGGCAATTTGAGTGAAGAACACTTGGACATTTAAAGTTGGTGTCTTGGCCGAAAGCATTTGAGGTAGGGTTCACTAACACTTGATTATGCTTGGTGAATTACCATGGTTCAAGTGTTTAGAGTGGCTAAGTGATGGTTAAAATTTGCCAAATGACCTTAGTTGCTTGATGGGCTATTGAGAATACATTCGGTCTACTTGTTGATTAGCTAATTAACTAATGTACATGTACTAGAAATGCTAGCAAGTGTGGCCTAATTGCTTAGCATTTTGGAGCTCTAAGTGGAAGTGGAGTGTTTGATGGTGTTTTGTGTGCAAAGTGCACATGGGTACATGTATGGTATATTTGGCCGAGAGCCATATGTGGTGTGTGTGTTGTGTTATTGTGTGCTTTGGTGCTTTCCTTGTGCTTGCTAACCAAATTTATGTTATTGTGGATCATGTGCTATGGATAGTTATCATGTATATGTATAGGCTTGGTTTTCCTTTTCTTTGTGTTTGTTTTGCAGGTATGCTGAGCTAATGGGAGGTTAAGCTTTGAGTGAATACTCAGCTTAACTAAATAGACTCATATTTGAGTTGTGTATTAAAGTGAATCCTACTGAGTTTATACTCACTGCCCATCCTATTTTTTTAGGAAAAGATATTTCGCCTGAGTAGTACTAAGTTGCTTTGTGCTTGTGCTTAGTACTAGCTTTGCTTATTTTCCAAGGTATGTGCCAATGGATGCTTGGCCATTGGCTTGGTGTTGCAATGTACGCTTCTGTATGGGATCCTTAAGGTTCTGTTTGACCATTAATGGTCTTGGTATGTATATAACTTGGCATGGATAACTTTCGGGTTCATGGCATGTAGCCATGTTGGACTAGGTAGACTACGATTTTGTGTATTTACATGTAGTCCTGGATGCCTAGATTGGTGATGGTTTTGGTTGGACTTGAATGCCAAGTTATGTATGGACTTATGGCTGGGTTTGTGCTTGTATATGGATGTTGNTTCCAAGGTATGTGCCAATGGATGCTTGGCCATTGGCTTGGTGTTGCAATGTACGCTTCTGTATGGGATCCTTAAGGTTCTGTTTGACCATTAATGGTCTTGGTATGTATATAACTTGGCATGGATAACTTTCGGGTTCATGGCATGTAGCCATGTTGGACTAGGTAGACTACGATTTTGTGTATTTACATGTAGTCCTGGATGCCTAGATTGGTGATGGTTTTGGTTGGACTTGAATGCCAAGTTATGTATGGACTTATGGCTGGTTTTGTGCTTGTATATGGATGTTGAATGTTATGGGCCAATGGTTGGCACCATTAAGTTTGATTTTGGACTTATGCTTGAGCATGTTTAGGTGAACCTCCATGTACACCTATGTTGGCCGAGAAGAACATATGCATATTAACCTGTGATTTCAAAGTCAAAACCAATAATGTGGCTTCTTGGTTGTCATATAGATAGCACACTTGATTGCACACCATTTATGCACTTAAAATTTCATTAAGTGTTGCCTTGCTTGTTATGCAAGTAATCTAGCAAAACCTTGCTTGTTTTGCAAGTTAGTGGATTTGGGCCTTACATCTGCTGCAACTAATTAATGGATTTGTTTTAAAAGCCCCCTGGGCCACCTCCCAGGCTTCTCACCTTAAGAAAATAAGACTTAAGGTTTCCATTGTTTGTTTGGCCGAATTGAGGAACTTAGAATTAAGTTGAGTTTGGGAGTTAAACCTAGAACTTATGGGCCAGGGCCTGTGTGAGGTCTGACAATGTAAGCACCTCTCGCCTCATTTTTGCCTCACGCTTTGCTTTAGCTCTCATATGCTCTAGAGCCTTCTCTTGTCTTTTTCCTTTTTCCGGAAAGGGTTTCTACGGTGGAGCGATTTCCGGCATCTTGTACGACGGCGTCCAGGAACCCCGACTTCGGCAAAACTTTTGGTGGGTGTTCCCTTTTGTAGCTTTCTCTTTTTTCTTCCTAGGTTGTTTTTCTGAAGTCTTCCTGTTTCCTTCTTCTATTTTTGCCAAGGTTGTCCTTCTTTTTTCCGGAAAATGTTGAATTTGACCCCGTTGATGACTATCCGGCCTCTCCCTGAAAGCTTTCTTCCTCTCGAATCTCACCCTTGTTCTACCACTTTGGAAAAGATGACGAAGTGTGTGGCCAAATATTACCTTCATGCTTACGTCGTCCTGAGGTTACCTATCCTAGGTACGTATGGTTTCATGGCTCATTCGGATGAGCTTACCGTTTACCAAGCTCAACTGAAAGCCGGTCTTCGGTATCCTCCCCATCGCGTGATATGCGAGTTTTGTAGATTCCACGGGATTGCCGTGAATCAACTCCCTCCAAATTCTTATTCTTACTTCAACTCTTTCTTCCGCATGTGTGGGGTTTTCAAGATAATCCCCTATTTTCTCTTCTTCATGCAATACTACAAACTCCACCCGGTCCCGAAGGGCGGCTTTTACTTCCTACTTCCCCGAGGGTCCGGGAGTAAAAAATTTAGCTTCACCTTCGACAACAAGGACAGCTGGCGAGGGTGGTAGAAGAAGTTTTTCTTCCTGTTGGTCCCCGATCTTTGGAGTCGTGTGCCAATTAGATGGGCTTTGGGGACCATGAAGATTGACGTCATTGACCCCCGAAAACTCCTAACTCCGGAGCTGTCTGCCGAGTTTGATAGGTTCGATAGACTTATCCGAGCTGTGGCGGACTGGGACCACGAGGTTCCTCCGCGTTCATTTTACCCTTTTCCTATCAAGTGGGACCTCTTGACCGAGGAGGTCCTTTGGAAACTGGGAGTGGTGAATGCGCACAAAAGTGACCCTGGTATGCTCGTGCCCATTCTTCCGGGGAAGAATTCTTGGATAGTCATGCCCATTCGGGGGGAAATTTCATATGAGGCTTTTGCCGAGAGTAAGTCACTTTTCAGGGCATGATATCTGTTTTCCTTTTGGACTTACACTGATATTTTGTCCTTCTACAAAGATGGGAGATCAATCCGCTAACTTCTATAAGTCGCTCTTCCTCGGCCATGCCGAGAGGGGGGAGCAAACGCGCAAGAAGGCGCCTGCCAAGAGGAAGAAAACGTCCGGCAGACCTTCTAGGTCCAAGAAAGCTAAGGCTGCCACTCCTCCTCCCCTCGAAGATGTGGTTGAGGTGGAAGATCGGTCCCCTACCCAACATCTGAGCCCCATGGATCCTCCTCCGGATCCTGCCCTCCTCGGTGCAGTACTAATCCCCATTCTTACTGCCGAGACTTCATCCGAGCGAAGGTCTACTCAGGAGCTCGAAGAGAGCAGAAGGAGGAAGGGGAAGAATGTTCCTAGCGAAGTCCGGGGGGCGAGTTTGAAGACGACGTCGCCGAAGTTCCACTAGGTTGGTTCCTTAGCCATTCCTCTACAAGCCTTAGTATTTTTCGCATCTATGATCTTTTAGATGAATGGCTAAGGGATGATGTACTGACGGAACTTTGGCGTGATATTGAAGAGGACGTGCCTGCTGGTCCCTGGATGGAGACTCACGCCTGTCGGAGGGCTCTTCGGGACAGGAGGATCCCGCAAGATAAGGTGCCGAGGAAGCCCTTCTGGACGTTCACAGAGGACATGAATTTGTTTTCTGAGGATAGCCAGCTGATGGCTCCCCAGATGGCAACGGGGGTGATGACCAATGCCACCTTCCAGTTGCTTGTCACCGAGTACCCTAACGAAGAGATCCTCGCGGCGAGGATGACCGAGCATGCCGCCTAGGTAGTTCTCTCTTCTCTTTTACTTAGAAAATTTTCTTCTAAGTTTTTATCTCTTTCTGATACTTATTCAGGGCCTTTCTTTCCTGCAGCTTTTGGCATATAGCGGATACTTCCATGCCTGGGCCGCAAAGCAAACGAGTCCCGTTCTCGGTCCGAAGATTTTCTGCACAAGACGAAGGAGTTTTGTGCCAAATATGTCCTCAAATATGGCGAGTTGAACAAGATTGCAAAGAAGGACATTGTGAATCTTCAGGCTAAGCTCACGGCTAGCAAGCAGGAGCTTCTTCTTGATTTCTCAGCCAAGGTCGAGGACCTTGGCTCAAAGTGTGTCGCTCTCTCTTCGAAGAACGAGGCCCTTTGGAAGGAGAACACTGAAGATAGCGAGAACCTTAAGAAGGCGCTCGCTTTGAACGCCAAGCTCCAAGCTAAGGTTGATTCGCTGAAGAAGAAGAAGACTAAGAGCAAAAAGAAGAATAAGCTGGAGGAGAAGATTGATGCACTTAAGGCCAAGCTGGCGGCTCTTAATGCCGAGAAGGATCAGACTGAGCAGATGTCGAAGGTGTCTTACCAAGACGGCTTCTGCTTGGCGCGCCACCAGGTCCTTGCTCGGCACCCTGATCTTGACCTATCTTACCTGTCTGCCCTAGACTTCCCCAAAGAGCCCAGGGGCACATGGTCTAAGATTGAGTTTCTCAATGTCCCCCCGGTTGTGCCTGTGCCTCCGACTGAGCCATCTAAAGATGATAATGCTGAAGAGACACCGGATGCCCCTACTCGGCCATAGGCTTCTTCTTTCTTTCTTGTACTCCTGCTGCTTTGAACTTTTTTGCCTTAAGATTTTTAATGAAGATTTTTTCTCCAATCTCCATTCTTTCTTCCGAATGCGAGTCGTCAGAAGTTAGTGTAATTCTAAGTATGCATCTTTGGCGGACACCTGCGCCTATATTTTTGGAAAGAGTCATCTAAGACTTTTTTCGTATTCTGCCGAGTTTTTAGACTCCATCAAGGAGTTTGTTCCAAAAGGAAAACCATAAAGGAACATTTCTCCAGCAACGCGGCCATATTCGGCATGTATTTTTATTGACGACCTCAGGGAGGAGTAGTTACAAGTTTTCTTTGAAAAAATGTCTAAGTATAGAATTTTTTCAGAGAGTCTGAATGCCAAGTGTTTTTCAACTCTACTCCCTCGATATCACCCAATTTGTAGACCCCTAGGCGAACTTCGTCGAGGACCAAATAAGGTCCACTCCAATTTGCCCGAAGTACCCCTTCTGATGGCCTTCGTGGCTCAAATTTGGCCTTCCGGAGAACAAGGTCTCCTTTTTTGATCTCTAAGTTAGCAGCGTGAGCTATTCTTTATTGGAAAGCCTTCCTTCTTAATTCGGCCATTTCGTGGTGCTCCTCGGCGAGGTCCAGTTTTGTCCTCAAGCCGAGATCATTTCCTCCCTTGTCGAAGACTTGTATTCTTACCGAAGGCTGTATGACCTCAATGGGGATAATGGCCTCTGTCCCGTACATGAGCGAGAAGGGAGTTTCCCCCGTAGCTCTTCAGGGGGTCGTACGGTAGCTCCACAGCACACTTGGGAGCTCTCCTGGCCATTTCCCCTTTGCCTCCTTTAGTCTTTTCTTCAAGCCATCCTTTATTGTCCTATTGGATACTTCGACCTGCCCGTTACTTTGAGGGTGGGCTACTGAAGCAAAATGCATTTTTATGCCTAGGTCAGCCATGAATTCCTGGAATCCTCTATCCGTAAACTGAGTTCCATTGTCGGCCACTATTACCCTCAGTATGCCAAATTGGCATATGATGCTCTTCCATACAAAACTTCGGGCATCCTTTGCTGAGATTGATGCCAATAATTCTGCTTTTATCCACTTAGTGAAGTAGTCCACTGTGACAATGCAGAACTTTACCCCACCGATAGTGTTTGGGAGAGGTCCGATGAGATCAATACCTCATATGGCAAAGGGGAAAGGATAATCTGTTGAGTTTATTCTTTCCAAAGGTAGCTTTTGGATGTTGGTGTGCCTTTGGCAATTGTCACATCTTCGGACAAACTGCCTTGCATCTTTCCTCAAGGTAGGCCAAAAGTAACCTTGGCGGAGTAGTACCCCAGCAAGGGCATCTGTTCCTATTTGGGAGCCACACGCTCCTTCGTGGACTTCTTCAAGTATTGTTCTGACATCATCTTTGCCTACACATTTTTGCAGGGGGCTCGCATACCCTTGCCTGTATAGTTCTTCTTCAATGAGGAAGTACCTTCCCGAGCGCTTCCATACTTTTGCGGCCTCTTTAGGGTCCTCAGGGAGTTCCGAGGTTGCTAGATATTTCTTGATGGGGTCTTGCCATCCTTCCCCCGAGGTTTCTATGCACATTAATTCTATACTAGGCTGCTTCAGCACTTTAGTGGGTTCCTTGGATTTGGCCAAGGCGTCGGCTTAGGTATTATCACTTCGGGCCACGTTCTTTATGTGTACCAAGTTGAAATCTCCAATGAGTTTCTGGACAAGGTCGTGATATTTTGCCAAGGTCAGATCCTTTGCCGCGTACTTTCCCTTCGTCTGCCGAACTATTAACTGTGAATCACTGTGGGCCATAAGGTTTTTTACGCCGACTTTTCTGGCCATCTTTATTCCGGCTATGAGGGCCTCATACTCGGTGATGTTATTGGTATTAAAACCGAACTTGATTGCTTTAGAGGCTTCCATGCCTTTGGGCCCCCGAAGAACTATTCCATCTCCCCGATGCTCTGCGCCTGATGCTTCATCGACAAAGAGCATCCATTCTAGATCAGCCTCTATTCGATCCTCCACGACGGCTTCAGCATTTTCAATCTCAGGGATTTCAGCGATGAAGTCTGCCAGTGCCTGGGCCTTTATTGCCCTTCTAGGTTCGTAAGTAATGTCGTATTCTCCGAGTTCGATGCACCATTTTGATAATCTTCCCGAATGCTCCACTTTTTTCATCCCATCGTGTAAGGGCAGGTTACTTCGGACGGTGATGGCGTGTCCTTGAAAGTAGGGTTGTAATCATCTGCCTACGAGTACTAAGGCATAGATAGCCTTTTGGAGCAATGGGTCTCGGCACCATGTAGGGACTTGCTTACATAATATACTGGCCATTGCCTCCCACCTTCTTCTTTTACTAGGACCGAACTCACCACTTTTTCTGTGACCGCGAGGTAGAGGATGAGAGGCTCTCCCTCCCGAGGTTGCCGCAGTGTTGGCAGGGTGGGTCAGGTAGCTTCTAAGCTCATCCCAAGCTTTCTGGCATGCTGTGTTCAATGGATGCTCCTGGGTCCCGGAGGTGCCGTCGCCCTTGGGGACTTTGGTGAGTATTTGAAAAATGGATGACATTAGTCATCATACCTGGAAATGAATCTACTAAGGGAGGTGATTCTTCTGGTAAGCCTTTGTATGTCTTTGACGGATGTAGGTGTTCGGAAATTTAGCAGGGCTTTGACGTTTTCAGGGTTAGCGTCTATTCCCCTTTTTGATACCATAAACCCGAGAAACTTTCCTGCACTTACTTCGAACACACACTTTTCAGGATTAAGACATATGCCGAACTCTCAAAGCCGTTGGAAGGTTTCGGCTAGGTCGGTGATATGACTACCAGGCATTTTGCTCTTGACTATCATATCATCAACGTATACTTCCATATTTCTCCCAATCTGTGAACCGAAAACCTTGTTCATCAGCCTTTGATAGGTGGCCCCTGCATTTTTAAACCCGAAGGGCATTCTGACGTAGCAGTAGGTGCCCATTTCCGTGATGAAGGCTGTTTTTTCTTTGTCCTCGGGGTTCATCCGAATTTGATGATATTTGCCAAAGGCATCAAGGAAGCTGACAAGCCTGTATTCGGCGGTTGAATATACCAGCTGTTCTATGGCTGGCAAAGGGGAAGAATCTTTTGGGCAGCGTCATTCAGATTTCTGAACTCGATGCACATTTGGAGTTTTTCACAACTAGTGTCGAATGAAAGGCAAACATTCATAATAAAGTTGGAATGAAATGGAAACATTTAGAACTCATTTGGATTGAAATGGAAACTAGTACCCGGCAACAGTTTCATCATGTGACATGGTAGGAGCGAGGGGGACTTCTGGTGGCGGACAACGCCTAAATAGGAGATTTCCCAGGGGAGGGTACCTAAAATATTTGGAAGACAGAGGTTAGGAGGTCCACGGAAACTTGTTTGGAATGAAATGGAAACATTCACAACTTGTTTGGAATGATATTGAAACATTCACAACTAGTTTGGAATGAAATGGAAACATTCACAGCTTGTTTGGAAAGAATTGGAAATGTTCACAACTAGTTTGGAATGAAATGGAAACTTTCACAACTTGTTTTGGAATGAAACGGAAACATTCACAACTAGTTTGGAATGAATGGAAACATTCACAACCAGTTTGGAATGAAAGGGAAACAATCATAATAAATTTGGAATGAAATAGACTTTATTCACAACTCACTTGGAATGAAATGCAAACATTGACAACTGGTTTGTAATGAAATGGAACCATTCATAAGTTATTTAGAATGAAATGGAAACATTCCCAAGTTGTTTTGGAGTGAAATGTAAACATTCACAACATGTCTGTAATGAAATGGAAACATTCACAACTTGTTTGGAATCAAATGGAAACATTCACAATTAGTTTGGAATGAAAGGGAAACATTCACAACTAGTTTAGAATGAAATGGAAACATTCACATCATGTTTGGAATGAAATGGAAACATTCACAACTAGTTTGCAATGATACGGAAACATTCACAACTAGTTTGGAATGAAATGGAAACATTCACAACTAGTTTTCAACGCAATGGAAACATTCACAACTTGTTTTGAATGGAATTGAAACATTCACAACATGTTTGGAATGATTGGAAACATTCACAACTAGTTTGAATGAAATTGAAACATTGTCAACAAGTTTGGAATGAAAAGGAAACATTCACAACTTGTTTTGGAATAAAATGGAAACACTCACAACTTGTTTGGAATGAAATGGAAACATGCACAACTTGTTTTGGAATGAAATGGAAACATTCACAACAACTTTGAAATGAAATGGAAACATCCACAGCTTCTTTGGAATGAAATGGAAACATTCACAACTTGTTTTGGAATGAAATGGAAACATTCACAACAAGTTTGGAATGAAATGGAAACATTCACAACTTGTTTTGGAATGAAATGGAAACATTCACAACAAGTTTGGAGTGAAATGGAAACATCCACAACTTGTTTGGAATTAAATGGAAACATTCACAACTAGTTTGGAATGAAACGGAAACATTCACCACTTGTTTTGGAATGAAATGCAAACATTCACAACTTGTTTGGAATGAATGGAAACATTCACAACTTGTATGGAATGAAAGGGAAACATTCACAATAAATTTGGAATGAAATGGAGTTTATTCACAACTCACTTGGAATGAAATGGAAACATTGGCTACTGGTTTGGAATGAAATGGAGACATTGACAACTACTTTGGAATGAAAGGGAAACATTCACATTTAGTTTGGAATGAAATGGAAACATTCACAACATGTTTGGAATGAAATGGAAACATTCACAACTAGTTTGGAATGATACGGAAACATTTACCACTAGTTTGGAATGAGATGGAAACGTTCACAACTTGTTTGGAATGAAATGGAAACATTCACAACTAGTTTGGAGTGAAATGGAAACATTCACAACTTGTTTGGAATGAAATGGAAACATTCAAAACTAGTTTGGAATGAATGGAAATAATCACAACTAGTTTTAAATGCAATGGAAACATTCTCATCTTATTTTGAATGGAAGGAAATATTCACAAAATGTTTCGAATGATTGGAAACATTCACAACTAGTTTGAATGAAATTGAAACACTGACAACAAGTTTGGAATGAAATGGAAACATTCACAACCTGTTTTGCAATGAAATGGAAACATTCAAAACTAGTTTGGAATGAAATGGAAACATTCACAACCTGTTTTGCAATGAAATGGAAACATTCAAAACTAGTTTGGAATGAAATGGAAACATTCGCAACTTATTTGGAATGAAATCAACACATTCACAACTTGTTTGGAATGAAGTGGTAACATACACAACTAGCTTGGAATGAATTGGAAACATTCATAACTTATTTTGGAATGAAATGGAAACCTTCACAACTAGTTTGGAATGAATGGAAACATTCACAACTAGCTCGGAATAAAATGGAAACATTCCCAACAAGTTTGAAATGAAATGAAAACTTTCACAACTCATTTGTAATGAAATGGAAACGTTCAGAACTTGTTTTGGAATGAAACGGAAACAATCACAACTCATTTGGAATGAAATGGAAACATTCACAACTTGTTTTGGAATGAAATGGAAACATTAACAACAAGTTTGGAATGAAATGGAAACATTCACAACTAGTTTGAATGAAATAAAAACATTCACAACAAGTTTGAAATGAAATAGAAACATTCACAACTTGTTTTGGAATGAAATGGAAACATTCAAAACTAATTTGGAATGAAATGGAAACAGTCACAACGAATTTGGAATGAAATGGAAAGATTCACAACATGTTTGGAATGAAAAGGAAACATTCACAACTAGTTTAGAATTAATTGGAAACTTTCACAACCAGTTTCGAATGAAATGGAAACATTCACTACTTGTTTGGAATGAAATGGAAACATTCAAAACTAGTTTGGAATGAATGCAAAGAATCACAACTAGATTTGAATGCAATGGAAACATTCACAACTTGTTTTGAATGGAATGGAAACATTCCCAACATGTTTGGAATGATTGGAAACATTCACAACTAGTTTGACTGAAATTGAAACATTGATGATATGTTTGGAATGAAATGGAAACATTCACAACTCATTTGGAATGAAATGGAAACATTCACAACTTGTTTGGAATGAAATGTAAAAATTCACAACTAGTTTGGAATAAATGGAAACATTCAAAATTAGTTTTGAATGAAATGGAAACATTCACGACATGTTTCAACTGAATGGAAACATTCACAACTAGTTTGAGTGAAATAGAAACATTCACAGCAAGTTTGGAATGAAATGTAAACATTCACAACTAGATTGGAATGAAATGGAAACATTCAGAACTTGTTTGGAATGAAATGGAAACATTCACATTCATAACCAGTTTGGAATGAATGGAAACATTCACAACTAGTTTGGAATGAAATGAAACAATTACAACTTGTTTAGAATGAAATTGGAACATTCACAACTAGTTTGGAATGAAATTGAAACATTCACAACTAGTTTGGAATGTAATGGAAACATTCATAACTTGTTTTGGAGTGAAATGGAAACCTTCACAACTTGTGTGGAATGAAATGGAAACATTCACAACTAGTTTGGAATGAAATGAAACATTCACAACTTGTTTGAATGAAATTAAAACATTGACAACAAGTATGGAATGAAATGGAAACATTGAAAACAAGTTTGGAATGAAATGGAAACATTCACAACTAGTTTGCAATGAAAAGGAAACATTCACAACTAGTTGGAATGAAGTGGAAACTTTCACAACGAGTTTGGAACAAAATGGAAACATTCACAAGTTGGTTGGAATGAATTGGAAACATTCACAACTAGTTTGGAATGTACGGAAACAATCACAACTAGTGTGGAATGAAATGAAAAATTTACAACAAGACTGGAATGAAATGGAAACATTCACAACTTGTTTGAAATAAAATGGAACGATGCACAACTAGTTTGGAATGAAATGGAAACATTGAAAACAAGTTTGTAAAGAAATTGAAACATTCACAACTTGTTTGGCATGAAATGGAAATATTCACAACTCGTTTGGAATGAAATGGAAACATTCCCATCTTGTTTTGGAATGAAATGGAAACATTCACAACTAGTTTGGAATGAAATGGAAACACTCAGAACAAGTTTAGAAAGAAATCGACACATTCACCACTCATTTGGAATGAAACGGAAAAATTCACAACTAATTTGCAATGAATGGAAATATTCACAATTAGTTTTGAATAAAATGGAAACATTCACAACATGTTTCCAATGAAAGGAAGCGTTCATAACTAGGTTGGAATGAAATGGAAACATTCACAACTAGTTCAGATTGGAATGGAAACATTAACAACTAGTTTGGAATGAAATGGAAACACTCACAACTTGTTTGGAATGAAATGGAAACATTCACAAGTTGTTTTGGAATGAAATGGAAACATTCACAACTAGTTTGGAATGAGTGGAGTCATTCACATCTAGTTTGGAATGAAATGAAACATTCACAACTTGTTTGGAATAAAATGGAAACTTTCACAACTCGTTTGGAATGAAATGGCAACGTTGACAACTAGTTTGGAATGAAATGGAAACATTCACAACTTGTTTTGGAATGTAATGGAAACATTCACAACAAGTTTGGAATGTAATGGAAATATTCGCAACTAGTTTGCAATGAAATCGAAACATTCACAACTTGTTTGGAATGAAAAGGAAACATTCACAACTAGTTTGTAATGAAATGGAAACATTCATAACTTATTTTCAAATGAAATGGAAACATTCACACATAGTTTTGAATGAATGGAAATATTCACAACTAGTTTGGAATGAAATGGAAACATTCACAACTAGTTTAGAATGAAATGGAAACAGTCACAACTCATTTGGAATGAAATGGAATCATTCACAACTTGTTTTGGAATAAAATGGAAACATTCACAACAAGTTTGGAATGAAATGGAAACATTCACAACTTGTTTGGAATGAAATGGAAACCTTCACAACTGGTTTGGAATGAAACGGAAACACTCATAACTTATTTTGGAATGAAATGGAAACATTCACACCTGGTTTGGAATGAAATGGAAACATTCATAACTTATTTTGGAATGAAATGGAAACATTCACACCTAGTTTGGAGTGAATGGAAACATTCACAACTAGTTCCGAATGAAATGAAAACATTCACAACTAGTTCCGAATGAAATGAAAACATTCACAACTAGTTTCGAATGAAATGGAAACATTCACAGCTAGTGTAGAATGAAATGGAAACAGTTGCAACTCATTTGGAATGAAATGGTAACATTCACAACTTGTTTTGGAATAAATTGGAAACATTCACCACATGTTTGGAATGATATGGAAACATTCACAACTTGTTTGGAATGATATTGAAACATTCACAACTAGGTTGGAATGAAATGGAAACTCTGACAACAAGTTGTCAAGTTTGGAATGAAATGGAAACATTCACAACTTGTTTGGAATGAAATGGAAACAGTCACAACTTGTTTTGGAATGAAATGGAAACATTCACACCTAGTTTTGAGTGAATGGAAACATTCACAACTAGTTTGGAATGAAATAGAAACAGTCACAACTCATTTGGAATAAAATGGAATGATTCGCAACTTGTTTTGGAATAAAATGGAAACATTCACAACAAGTTTGGAATGAAATGGAAATATTCACAACTTGTTTTGAATGAAATGGAAACATTCACACCTAGTTTACAATGAAATCGAAACATTCACAACTTGTTTGGAATGAAATGGAAACATTCACAACTGGTTTGGAATGAAATGGAAACATTCATAACTTATTTTGGATTGAAATGGAAACATTCACACCTAGTTTGGAGTGAATGGAAACATTCACAACTAGTTTCGAATGAAATGGAAACATTCACAACTAGTTTGGAATGAAATGGAAATAGTTACAACTCATTTGGAATGAAATGGAAACATTCACAACTTATTTTGGAATAAAATGGAAACATTCACAACAAGTTTGGAATGAAATGGAAACATTCACAACTTGTTTGGAATGATATGGAAACATTCACAACTAGGTTGGAATGAAATGGATGTTGGAATTCTTGGCGCACCAAGATCCTTTTAAGGTAGGATTTGAGCTCATTGAGCTAACTCTAGCTTGAACAGCTATCAAAGGCAACTAGAAGTAGCTCCCTTTAGTTGAAGTTAGCTTATGTCAGCTCACTGCAGCTATAAGTAGCTCAGAGTAGCTGGACTTCAGCTCAAGTCAGCTCACTTCAGCTATAAGTAGCTCAAAGTAGCTGGACTTC